>CAUYPK010011222.1:0-21178 GCA_963574355.1 Loris lydekkerianus
TCATAGTAGGGGTGAGTACATTGGATACTTTTCCTTCCATTCTTGGGATACTTTACTAAGAAGAACATGTTCCAGCATTTTCAAAATGTCCACACTGCCCAAAGTGATTTATGGATTCAACACAACCTCCATCAAAATACCAACCTCAGATTCCACTGATCTAGAAAAAATAATTGTAAGCTTCATTTGGAACCAAACAGGATCCCCAGTAGTCAAAGCAAGCTTGAGCAAAAAGAACAAATGAAGAGACATTATATTTCCTGATTTCAAATTATACTACAAAGCTACGGTAACAAAAATAGTATGGTGCTGGTATAAAGGTAGATACATAGACCGATGGAACAGAATGGAGAGCCTGAAATAAAACCACTGATCTATAACAGACTGGTATTTGACAAAGCAAACAACAACTTATACTGAGGAAAAGAAGCCCTATTCAATAAATAGTGCTGGGAAAGCTGGATAGCAGCAAGATGAAGAATGAAACAGGACCCTTAGCTCTTACCATACACAAAAATTAGTTTATGGTGGACAAAAGACTTAAATGCAAGCCTTGAATTTATACAAATTCTATAATAAGACATTGGAAAAACTCTTCCAGACATTGTCCTAGGCACAGACTTTATGATTAAGGCCCTGAAGGCAAATATATACAGCATAATGAAAATGAATAAATGGAAGTTAATTAAATTAAAAAGCTCTACATGGCAAAGGAAATAATCGATAGTGTACACATATAACCTACATAGTGGGAGAAAATATTTGCAAACTACACAGCTGATAATGTGCTGCTACCCAGAATCTACAGAGAACTCAAATCAGCAAGAAAAATCCCAAACAACCTCATTAAAAACTGGGCCAAAGACATGAACATGATTTTTTCAAAAGAAGATAGACAAATAGCCAAAAAACATATGAACAAATGCTCAACATCATTAAGCATCAGAGAAAGCCAGTTAAAACTATAAGATGCCGTCTTACCATCTCAGAGTGGCCGTTACTAAAAGCCACATTCCATTTTGAATAAGGCCCACGTGAAGGCAGCTGCAGGGCTGGATCTGTCATCCCTGGACCACTGAAAGGCTGACGTGTGAAATCCTGTGCACTCATTGCCTTCTGCTCTGACTTACTTGGGGTTGAGTAGAGACAAGAGGTTTGAGATCCAACTAAATCTTTCATGGTGCTTCAAGAAGAAAAATTCTAAGTTCCCAAGATCACAGAATAAGTCTTCATTTGCTTTTTCTTTTGTGTATTTTTCTTGATAAAATATTGTTAAATTTTCCCAAGCAAAGTGAAAGAATATAGAGAAAACATAAAAGCCTTCAAAAACTAAACAATACAGAGAAGATTTGAACCCTCTGGTTGTTTATATTATAATTACATTCTATTTTGTTTCAATATCTTTCCATGGAAAACCCTAACATGTATGCAGAAAAATGCTTTAGTTTAATTCGGTGGAGCATAAGGCAAGTGTTCTACTTTCTAGTTTTCTTCTTGGTGTGCTATTTACCTTAATAGGTAAATTATCACAATAATTACCTCAATTATCATGATAATCACATTAGAAACACACACGCATGCACACACAATAAGCTTTGAAGTAGATTTGTGGATGTCATTTAGAGGCATCCACACTCTTAGATATAAACACTTGTGATACATATATACTCACAGATACACAATTATTCCACGTCAATTTGGAGTTTTGTGCAGCTTCACACGTTTATCTTAGCTCCTAATTTAGCTATTTTGAATATATAAGGAAAGATAGTTCAAATGCTTTGTAATTTCTCACTTATTCTTGCAGCTACTCTCAGTTAACTTTTGCAGTTACCAAATTGAGACTAACTCCATAACTCTACACTCGTAGTTAATAGGTTCATGAGACATTTAAGATGATAGTTGGTTAGTAGATAAATGAGACCTTTGAACATACAAGCATGAAAATGAGTAAGATAGTATTGAAATGTTAGATATGCTAATTTTATTTGATTTGAAAAAGATACGGGATCACAAGGATGGAAGGGAAACCAAGCTCCACGGGGCTCCATTAGACACAAGCCACAGACCCAGCAGCAGTGTCCAGACAGCAGCAACACCTGCCATTCTGCATCAGCCACAGAGCAGGGGGTTCCTACCTCACCAGGGGCAAGGTGAAAGCATGATACTCCCAGGAGCACATATTAGAGGCAAGTGCCTAGAAGAATAGTGTCCTATTTTCAGTGAAAACCAATGGGACTCCCCAATTTTCTACTTTTAGAGTGCCATGTAAAGTATAACAGGCACAACTTAAATTTGGAAAGTGGATGTTTTTGCTGTGCTGAGAGTGTAAAGAGCATGGTGCTCTGTAACAGACATGTTTCATTCTTAGTATGGAAAAAATTTCACATTCATTTTAATACCAATAAACTATACTACTTTAGGGACTTTAACATCAGGGTTTCCTGGTTATCCCATGGCAATAATATCTATGAAACACTTACGGAGTTGATGTCTTGGTGCCATTAAAAAACGCTGAAGACAGCACTAGAGAGAGGGAGGATGGGGATGGAAGTATGAAAGCTGAGATGTCAGTGATGGTGCCATCACCAGGGACAATCACTCGAGCATATAGTCTTAGTAGAGCTTTCAGTAGAGCAAGTGGGAAAAAAGAGTCATTGGTGATATGGAAGTAAAAGAACTAAGACTCTCAGGTGTTAGAAAGCCCTTCCACTCTCAGAGTGGTGACAGAGGTAGGGATGTGGAAGATAGCCCCCCAAACCTCAAATAAACAATATATATAGCCAATAAATATAAATGGGCAAGAAATAAGTATAAAGATAAATGGCCATTTTAGTAATCAATAACAAGCAAGGCACTAAAAATGCATAAGTTACACTCCTGTAGTTTGAATGTGGTCCCCTAGAATCATATATTGGAACTTAATCCCTAATGCAACAACGCAGGGAGATGGAGCCTGATGAGACCTGTTTAGGTCAGGAGGCTTCACCTTCACGAATGGATTAACACTGATTATAAAGGGGCTTGAGGGTGTGAGTTAAATTTGTCTCATGTGTGCTCTCCTGAGCCATAAGCCTCCAGAGCCATAAGCCAAATAAATTTCTTTATAAATGACCCAGTCTCAGGAATTCCATTACTGCTGCAGAAAATGGACTGGGACAGCCACAGCAGGAGTCGCAGCATCCCAAAAACCTTCTAGTGTGTTTGCAAGTTGATGCACTCTTTGCTAGAACATAGTTTGGAAAAATATTAAAACATGGAATTTGGGGTATGCTTTGGTAGCTATTCCACTTGCGTGAACAGTACTATTGAAAAATTCTCATGTAAGATTATATAAGTAAATGAGTAAATGTTCACATGCCCTGTTAGGTGGGAGGGAACAAGTTTGTTAGAAGAAAAGTGTTCATGAGTAAATAAGAAATATAGTATCAGATAA
The DNA here is from genome assembly GCA_963574355.1 of Loris lydekkerianus. Lineage (NCBI taxonomy): Eukaryota > Metazoa > Chordata > Mammalia > Primates > Lorisidae > Loris > Loris lydekkerianus. Next base: position 3,437 of record CAUYPK010011222.1, read on the forward strand.
CTGAACATTCCTGGTAATAAGATTTTGCTTTTAGTTTTCTTTATTTAACTTGTATTTGCTTAGAATAACCATCTGAGTTAGCTATTATTATGATTATTCTCAATTTATAGATGAGAGAAGATAGGCTAAGAAAAAATACGCTATGTTCTAATAACTTGCAAAGGCATGGTCTGAACTCATACAATTTTGTTTTCTTTAAAGAGAAATAAGGTTTAATAAAAAAATAAAAATAAAAAAATAAAGAGAAACAAGGTTTATATTCACATATTATGTCAAATGGTAAGAATCAATTATTATTAAGCACCCTCCAAAAAGATAAAAGATATGACAGCTGAAGGCCATCTGTAGTTATATTAATTGACTTCATAATAAGAAGGCTAGGGACCCCTTATGAGGCAATACTGTATATAAATACGGCAGTGTTTTTCAATCTTTTTTATCTCACAGCACACTTGAAATTATAGTTAAACTTCCATGGCACATTTAAATTATATTGATTAAAAGAAGAGTAAAAATAAAGAATGTACTTACTGTGTGTAGGATAGAGGATAGAGTTAAAGTGCTAGGCACTAGGGACAGAGTGATATGGGGAAAAGCTAAGCATTACTGCTGGCCGTGAGTACGGAGAACAGCACTCACCTAACACAGCACACTGTCCCAGCCTTGACTTATTTAGCAGGGGTAAGATTAAGGCAAGAAAGACATGCAGTAAACAGGATGTGTTAGGAATTCAACCATCCAGTTAAAGAAAAACTAAATGTTTTTCAGCCTTCACTCTCTGAAGTTGTGCTATATTTTCTCATGCCTGAGATTTCAATAAAAGTCAGTGAGGAACGTTGGAGGGAGCCATGCTCTTGTCCTCCCCTGGCAGAGAGATTGCTGGTGTTGGCCTCCCTGGGTCCCTCAGTGCAATGCAAACAGACAAAGTGGGTGTTATTTAATTTGTGTTGAGTCGAACCAACAACTGTGGTTTCAACTTTCTTTAAAAATAATTTAATTAATGATCTTTAAAGATTTTCCTGGCATACCTAAGATTCTCTCTTGGCACACCAGTGTTGAAAATCACTGCTCTGAAGGAAAAAAACTGCTAATGCCTGTTCTAAAGGACTATTCTAAAGCAGGGTTAGAAAATTTTAAGAATGGAATTTTCATATCTTTCCCAAAGCAGACTATTAAAAGAATGGCCAGTCCTCTAATCCACTCCAAATAAAATCACCACAATACTTTTATTATATAATTATCTTAATTGTTTTATTTATCAGCTTTCAAATTTTCAGAGGAAAGATTACCTTTAGTCAAATTGTATTAAATTGAGCCTGGAATTCAAGACGTATCCCCATGATGGCTACTTAACATTCCTTCTGTAACTTCCACTACCCCTGCCAGTCCAACCAACATCTTCTACACATGGTTGCCTGAGGATGACTTTCCTGCCTTACTTAGTTTGGTCCCTGCAGTATGTCCAATGCACACCTACAAATTTATAGACATTCCTACTTCCACAATGTGGAGCCTCATTTCCCTCTGGACTCAGCAAATCACTTTGAGTGAATAGAGTGAGGTATAAATGATGCTATATAACTTCCTAAAGTTGTATGTCCTAAAGAATCATTTCTGAATATGTCCTAAAGAATAAGGATGGTTATATCTCTTGTGGATCACTGACTCTGGGGAAGCCAGCTGGCTTGTCAGGAGGACACTCAAGCAGCCCTGAGAAGGAGCTGGGACTTCCTGTCAACACCAGTGCCACCTTGCAAGTGAGCTGGCATGGAAGCCACTTCTTCACTCCATTCAAGACTTCTGGTGAATAACCATGGCTGAAATCTTGACTGCATCTCATAAAAGACCCCAGGTCTCCAAAATCCTGACCTCCAGAAGTTGTGAAAAATAATGTTAACCACTAGGTTTGGGGTTGCTTATGGATTTACTGCTCAACATCACCACCTTTATGTCTTCTGCCACTTTTCACCCCAGCTGGCCTTTCTTTGAGTTGAACAACTTTGGAAAAGCTTCTTAAACTCTGTTGCCTCAGATTTCTCAAATGAGGATAATAATTCTGTCTCTAGGATTGATGAAAAGATCGCACATACAAGTTCAAGGAAAATCAGTCCTTGGAGGGAGGAGAGGTTCAGTGCTATGGGCTAGGATGGATGTCAGCTCTGTCACCCATGCTGGGTCCTTGTCCTCTGCAGATATGCCCCTGGCTTTCTTGTGGTGCTTCCCTTCAGCAAATTGTGTTTTGTTTAAGGCATGACAGTTTGTCCCTCGTTTGTCACATCTGAGGATGGAAGCTCATTGTTAAGCATCCTCTGCTCCCCACAGGGCTTCCCCCACAGTAGCACATAACGCTAACACTTTAAGGAAACAAGTGGTTGTAATTCAAGCAATTTCATATTGATGAGAAGATCTCTAGAGAATAGGGTGTCTTGACCGATGTGACCCTGGTAGCCTCCCACCCCTCCTGTCCTGGCAAATTCAGCTGTCCAGGGCTCCTACATGCAATTGATGCTGAGTGTGAGTTATTGAAGTTTTCCCCTTCACTTAAACATGCATGTGATAAGATATAAATTTCAGAACTGCTTTTGTTCTTTATGGTTGTTTTTAGTTTCTGAACAAAAGGATCAGCCTGTCTTCATTGTTTTTCAGAACTGCTTAGGAGTTGCCTAAGGAAATTGATTCTGCTGTGGTGCCTGGGTCTGTGTGCTTACCTGCATCTCATTAACATTCTCCAGTACAGACCTCACAACTCTAATCTTTTGAAGGCAAAATCAGCATTCAAATGGTAATTATTTAGAAATAAAATTGATCAATTTGTCCTAAGCTGTGTGAAGATGAATTGAGGTCAATTCCCTTTGCTTATTAAGATTTTAAAGATATCTGGTTGGATTACTTTTCATAGTCAAGGCTGTTTTCCACTGGGGCTTAGAAAAAATTATAAAACAAAAATAACAACAAAAGTTAAGACTGAGTGCTAATGTTAAGCCTTAGGAAAAACAAACTTAAAACAATTGCAAATTTCCAAGCAGCAAACGGTGGGGGAAAGTAACCTGCTTATGGTTATCTTGTAGCAAAGCTTTGTTCCCACTGGTGAAAGAAAGCTGCTGTTTGCTAAACTTGTAGGAGGTGACTCAACAAGACACTGTAAGTTACACACACTAGTCACACCACAAGGTTTAGGAGGGCCTAAATCACGTTTTTTAAAAATGAGAATCAGAGAGAGAGATTAATTACAATGCCTTAGTAATCTGTGCAAAGATTTTGTATTAGAGACGTTCAATCGGTCTATTCACCTACAAGGAGTTTGTAAAGAAGCTTACTAATGAACACATGTAATCCAACAAGGAAAGGAGAAAATTTTAATGTTTTTTCCCTCAGATAACCCCTGGCCCAAGGTCTAAGTGTGTGTGGGCCCTAGGTGCTGCCCAGGCTAAATTCTGGCTACCAAGGAAGGACATTCTCAACAAAGCATGTGCAGACCTGTAGCTGATGCTGTGTGGCGCCTTGATATGGTATTTGTTTTACTGCAGAACTAAGCAGAGTAGTTAGCGGAAGACTTCATCACCCCCTGGTCCTCTCATGATATTTTCTTTTCTTTTTTTTAGAGACAGGGTCTCACTTTGTCACCCTCTGTAGAGTGCTGTAGCATCACAGCTCACAGCAACCTGTAGCTCTTGGGCTTAGGCGATTCTCTTGCCCCAGTCTCTCAAGTAGCTGGGACTTAACAGGCGCCTGCCACAATGCCCAGGTATTTTTTTTGTTGCAGTTTGGCCAGGGATGGGTTTGAACCCACCACCCTCAGTATATGAGGCTGGTGTCCTACTCCCTGAGCCACAGGTGCCACCCATGGTATTTTCAAGGTACATTCAATTGGGTTACAATCATGGCATAGCAGTGAGGGAAATGTAGATGGCTGTCAGATTTTCAGGTATGGTGGTGTCAGTGCATTGATGCTGAGGACTAGAGTGTCACCATGTTTGGACAAGGTGGGAGGCATTTTCAGCACAGCAGAAGTGCGGGTTGCTGGCTTTGATAGCTGGCACCTAGTGATGGGCTGGCCGCGTTGGGCTGAGTTGAGTGCTACTTTCTCTGCTTTGAAGGGAGTTCATCTAAAAGGGCAAAGGTTACCATAACATGAGAAGCTGTGTTTGAAAATGAGAAGATATTGTTGCGCCCAGGTCGCAGGGTACCCCTCATAAATCACCCGAAGACCAAGTCCAATGCAAAAGCAAGAGGTAGTTTATTCACAAGCTTAGGCCTGGGCTTCTCCGTTCCTGACACAGCAGGAGAGCAGAGAAGCCCCGACTGCAGAGGGAAGGGCAATTTTAAGGATACAGAAAGGAAAGAGGGAGGGGGATAGGGGCTTAGGGAACTGGACAATGTTTGATGTGGGCTGATTAGCCTAGGGGAAGGATTTACTACTGCTGGGGCTGAGGGTGGGTGCTGTTATTGCTCAGAGCAGACATACTGGAGCCGGGGGTGGGGGAGGAAGCAGGTTGCCTGTCACCTTTGGTATGCAGCTGCAAATTGAAGACTGTGGGGCAAGTGGAGTTAGTTTTAACAAAATGGAGTTGGCTTGGTCCTTTCAATGTAGATCACTGAAGTTAGAATCGTAGGACTGGACAACGCTTTGGAGACAACGAGAGGAATTGTTGGGATACTATCAGAAATTCAAATTATGGGGAAGACATTACAGAGGGAAGATTACTAGTGACTCAACCCAGTTAAGCTTTTCCCCTGTGAAATGTCAGGCGACCTTGTGTTGGGAGCTACTCACAAAGGAAATGTCCGAGAGCCTGTGCCCCAGGAGCTGCCATTACTTCTGCAAGTCAGTGTTCCCTGGTCTCACGTCCCAGAAGTCCAGGGCAGACACACAGCTGCCTCAGGATGAACCGGGGTCCTCTCTGGCCATCCCCCACTCTGGGCACCGTGGCATGTACCTGCACTATCTCCTGCCTGCTGTGACAGGGCCACACGGGATGGCTGTTTCCCATCTAGATGTCACTTCTCCATTCAGAGCAGAGTAGATGAAAAAGTGGAGAAAATCTTTATCAAGGAAGCCAACGCTCTCAAGGAGACCCAGAGTCTGGCTCACATGTCCCCTTGTGCTGAGCAGGGCCACATGGTAGCTGCTTCCTATGGAAGAGAAAGGTCTGGAAGGTGAGTGCTTTCTGCTGCACGCATTGCCCTGTGAAATGAAATGTGTTCTCTTCATTAGCAGAGAGAAGAAGGTGATTGAAGGCAGGACTCTCACGTTGTTGGGCACCTTGAGCAGAGATCCTGCAGCTCTCCCTACAGTCAGGCTCCCTGAATGCCCCTTAGTTGATGGAGGCCATAGTCCCTCACCTTGACCAGAAAGACCGCCCGTCCCCTGATTTGCACATGCATTTCAACTTCTGGGCACTTATGTACTGGAGACATTTTTAAAGTCCTGGCCCTAAAATTTGTGCAATCTATTTAGAGAAATTAAAAAAATAAATCCTTGCCCCCGAATGTGGACGTCTGCAAGGCTGGTGTAGAAGAAGGAAAGGGGGCTGCAGGCTCTTGGCTCTGAGGGACTTGGGGTCAGAGAGGGCCTCACCTGCAGTGCTCACAGAGCAGGAGGCCGGGCATGGCTCATCTCCAGGTGGAAGTGAGAGCTTCCTGCCAGGGGGGCAGAATGACAAGTGGCTTGGGGTGGGGCATCACTACAGAAGAGGGGCACCAAGTCTTCATAGAAAGGGTGAGGCTGGGAAGATGGCCTTGCGTGTTCAGGCATAGTCAGGCTCATGCTGGAGGAAATGACTTTCAGATACTCCCACGCCCCTCCAAGTCCACAACTGACATAAAACACATTCACCTAAGACTGTTTGGTATCAGAAGGGGGATCTGGAGTGGCCTCACCAACCTATATGCTTTCACTGCATCCCCGTATCTGAGTAAGACATTATTAGGTGTGCTACAATAATTATTTTCACTATTTTGCTCAGAAGAAAATGGCCAGCGATTTTCCCAGGCTTGATTTACACAGTGCCAGGCTGTATGGGACTGGTCACGGCTACTTTCTTTCTGGCTTGACTGCCCCAAGCCTGGGCTCTCTGCCCTCTCGCTGCTGTGCATGTGCCATACCCTGTGTCCTCCTGTCGACCTGAAACTCAGCCCCACTCGGGCCCCTCCCTGCCCAGAGGGCACAGGGGCTCACCCAGTGATGAGCCCTCGGGTGTCCCCCAAATCCTTCCCAGAGCCCCCACCTTGCCCCCTTCCTCTGTTAGACGCCTGCTCTCCCCTGCCTCCTGTGTCTGTCTTGGGATAAATACCATTTCTTTTAAGAAGAAGAAAAAAGACCATGAGAAAGACCTGGCTGTGGGGAAGGGAGGAAGGAGGGAGGGTATATTTAGGCGCACAAGGGCGTCATGTTCTCTGGGGGAGGGGGGGACACTTAAACTCTACAAAGCATAAGATTCCTCACCTGTGAGATGTGGGTAACCACCAGAAAAGGTTTCCCCAGGTTTTGGCCTAAAAATGGTGGCAGAATAATTGGGAAGCTCTGTGGCCCCAGAACCCCAACCCTAACCCTAACCCTGCTGTCTGGTGGCGGGTCACCAGGCAGAGGTGGCTTCTAGGCACATGGAAGGGGCTCCAGATGTGAAACACGTGTGAAAAGAAGAGCACACTATCTCAATCTTCCTATATTGACTACATGTGAAAATGATAGCGATTCAGATGTACTGACTCATATAAATATGAAAACTAGGCCCAAGTTTCTTCTTGCTCTTAATGTGGGTACTAGAAAATTTAAAATTCTACATGTGGCCCCGTGACATTACATTCCTAGAGGCCCGGGTGCTGTAGACACACTGGAATCAACCTAAGGAAAATGCTCCCCTCTGATTACAATCAACACTGTGCTTACGTCACATCAGATACTTTGCAGGTAGGGTCATCATAGCCTGTCACTTGGAACCCATCTCTACCTTAGGATGTATAGTGTCACCTTTTCTGACAAAGAGGAAACTGAGACTGGGGGCTGGAGTGGGGAGGTGAGCCCGGATGTGACTCTGCCCTCTGCTTACACAGGCTCAGGGCACTGGGCGGCCCCGCCTGTCGGCTGCTCCAGCTGCTCCAGCTGTGTGGGTCAGAGGGAGATGATGAGGCTCTCTAAGCGCTCCCTACCCCAGACTGTGGTTCCTCATCTCTCTATGCCAGAACCGCTGTGTTCTGATCCTGCCTTTGGGCTTTGGAGGTCAGGACCTCCACTTCTGCAGTCACAGGACCAAGAACCATAAATGGTGTTATAAATATTACCTTGTACACTGTACTGAAAAGAGGATGGGTGCCCTCATATTTTATTATATTCTCAAAAGTTATGCATACATATGATAAATAATATATTAATCTCTGCTCCTCTCTCAGGAAGGCAGAGCAGAACTTCCCATGTTTGAAGTAGGGCTGTGCACAGTGATGTCCTTCAAATACAGGAGGGAGGGGAGAGTTCTGCCATGGAGCCCTGAGTCAGGCAGCAAGGTCAAGGTCATTCTTGGTCAGTCACGTCCAACACAGTAGTTACTCCTGGCATCGTGTGGCAAAAATGACAATTCCTCTCTGTGGTCTTCTCACAACTCCATACCCCTTGTCTGACCACGGGAAAACTTCAGGCAAACTTTAGGAAGGGACATTCTATAAAATACTGAGGGGTCCTCAGAACTGTTGAGGTTGTCAAAAACAATGGGCATTTCAGAACTGTCACACCTACATGTCACCAGGAAAAACTAAAGATAGAGAAATCTGAAAAAAATGCAGAGCTGTAACGATGATGTGTCAATATTGGTTCTCAATTATGGCAAATGTCCCATGATGTGGGATGCTAACAATAGGGACAGTGGTATGGGGTGGGCATACTCTGTATTATCTTCACAGCAAATCCAAATCTATTATGAAATAAAAACTTTATGTTAAGAAAATCAACCTTGGTGCCCCAAGATCTGCGTTAACTTATCCGGCCTTTTAGAATTCAGGGCTTCACTTTCATTTCTTTTAAAATAGTGGGAGGGCCTTGCTCTGGCCTCCTGCAAACTTCTGGGACCCTCCGTGGCCATGAGCAAGTCGCTCAGCCCCTCTGGGCTAGCTGTCTCACTTTATGTTTCCAGAATATTGTGAAAATTAATGAAATCGTGCTTGTGAAAATCAGAAGTCCTCAGAGATTAATATAATGAGAAAGTGACTTATTCTTTGCTGTTGAGGAGAAATTTCACACCATAATTCATGCAAACTGGACAGGTACATATTTGAGTATATGTATACTCTTTCCTTTATGAGAGCTCATAAAACTCAAAAAGCATTCATTGATTTTTGTCTTATTGTAAATAAAAAATAAGCAATAAAATGCACCAAGAACATAAAAATGCTTTTAAAACTCCCCTTACTGATAAAAAGATGCTAAACTGGTGAGGACCATGGCCCATTTGCTGGAGACAGGAGTGGACACAAAGTTCCCAGTTTTAGCTGTGAGGATCATCACATCACGCTGAGTTTCCTGCCGTAACAGTCTCGACAGAGACAACCTTTTCTCTCTGCCTTGGCTTTGTTTCCTCTTGTTTTCTGACTTACCGTGGCAGGGTAGCACATTGAGAAGAATTTGTGACTGTGACGTGGTGGAAGATACTTAACTTCTATGAGCCTCAGTTTCCTCCTCTGTAAAATGGGAAACTGATGGAGTTTCAAGCAATATGCAAAATCACATTAGCATAAAGTCTCCTCTTTTCTCTTCAGTGGTGATCTTAAAATTTCAGACTTCATTGCCTGGCATGTACACAGATTAAACTTTGTGTTAATAAATGATGTCTAAGGAAAATGTTAGATACGGCTTCAACAGTAGTTGTTTCACTCTGAGAAGAGAGAGAGGCAGACCTCAGGCCTGGAATGTGTTTATGGAATCCCCTCCCGTGTCTAAGCTCAGTTATATACTCAGCAGCTCTCAGGATTCTTCTCAGTCTCGAAATCCTTCAGCTAAGGGGAAAAAGTGATACGGATCACATGCTCAGGTGGAGACGAGGCACAACATTCATGGATGAGGAGAGAGCTCAGATCCCCTGCACCAGGGACACAACACGTTCTTTCGTAAAAAGGGCAATGCTAAGGCATAATAACACTCCAGAACTACAGAGTATTTTCCTGGTGAAAATATAGAATTTCGTGCAAGCTATCATAGAAAAAAAAAAAATCTTACTTTTAACAGAAGAATGATTTTGAAGTATTTTTTCTTTTTCTATAAGATTTGGCATGATCTGTTTTTCGAAATTATCTTTTACTTTTATTTATAAATATTAGTTGTCTATTTTTTGATACTTAAAAAGAAAAATAAGAAGTTAACTGATGACTCTGTACTGAATCTCAGAGTTAAAGCATTCTATAACTGACATACTGTTATTTGGCAATGTGAATGTTACTTTCTTTGCATTATTATTATTATATTACTTAATATTTCGATGTAGCAATTATCTGATTCCTTTTCTGAATGTATTTATATTTGCTCATTCTTTACGAGGTTTTTGTTTCTAGTCCATATCTTAAGCATTGTTATTGTTATTAAATTTTAGTCTTTTTAATTTTGTGAAGGCAAAAAAATGGAAACCTAATAAACACAAGCATATATAAAAATAAAAGATTTTCTTCAATAGTTGAAATAATTCACAAATATATACCGACAATGAACATTTTCTCAATACGTGCATATTTTAAAGTTCATATAATTTAGGAAAAAGAGAAAGAGTATTCATTCTTTTTTATAGCCCTTCCGAAATCAATATACATAGGCGATTAAGAACTTGTCTGTTCCATGAGCTTGAAGGTATTTTAAGAGCATGTGTACACTTGAGTTTGCTGTGAATACATCAGTGTTGATTCTTGTTGATCTTATTTTATAGTGATTTATTTACATTTCTTCCAAGAAACTAAAATAGTAAATGTTCAACAAATTACACTGAGATGAAATTAGATATTTCCTGATGTATTTTAAACAGCTGTTAAATTTATTACCTTCATTAGCTTATCTTATCCTTGAAATTTGCTGATCCTTCTTCTGAATGCTAATCATGGTTGCGGCTTTTTATTTCTATGGTTTAATCTTGTATCTGCACATGAATTATTACCAGGCAGCCCAATGTAACTTATTCTAAGCTTCCCTTTTGTACCAGTGGGGAAAAGAGCTGATGGAACAGGTGGGTACACGGCCTCCAGAGCACTGGAAGAGTATAGGCATCAGAGCCGCAGGTGTGATGCTTACAGCATTGCATAAGAAGCTCTGGTCCTTCAGGGAAGTGAGCTGCTCTGAAAATGGTCGGTGTGGACTACAATGTGTAAGTGCTGTCAAAGGATGTGTTTATTAAGAAAACAAATTAAATTCTAGGTATTAAGTGTAAGATCCCTACCTCACACCCTGTTAGCCTGAAATGTACCATATCTACAAGCACTTTGATCACTTGTTATAATGAAGAGCTTATACAGATGAACAATGATAATCATAAATAAATGTATGTTATGCAGAATAAACTGTTAATTTGATTTTGCAGAGGCTAAGAGAAAACTTGTAGCTGCTAGGATTATTTGTCTTCTCTGACCAGCCAATCTTGCAGACATCTGAATGTGTTTTCTGTAGACAGAAGTGTAGAATTAAGCTTATAGAAATCACAACAGATGGCCAGTAAGAAGGTATGATTCTGCCTGTCTGATAATGAACGCTGGAGCTTTCCAGGCATAATCTACGATCACTCTGTGAAAGATCTCAATTATGGAAGATACTTACACAGGAGACTTTAGGAATATTATTATTTTTTTCTTTTTTGAGACAGAGTTTCAAGCTGTTGCCCTGGGTAGAGCAACATGGCATCATCATAGCTCACAGCAACCTCCAACTCTTGGGCTCAAGGGGTCCTTTTGCATGAGTTTTTCTATTTTCAGTAGAGATGGGGACTCACTCTTTCTCAGGCTGGTCTCAAACTCGTGAGCTCAATCAATCCACCTGCCTCAGCCTTCCAGAGTGCTAGGATTACAGGTGTGAGCACTGCGCTCAGCCAGAATACTAATTTTTATTTGCTTGTAGACACCTTATTGCTTTGAGGCTATATTAGTTTTTATATAAATCTATATATTATTTATATCTGGGCGGCATAACCTCCGGGATGGAGAAAGTGGAGCCTAATTTGTGTATCTCCCTCAATGAAGTTAACATTTTGACACAAACATTTTCTATCCGTTCCTCTTTGTACGTGCAAATATAGATTTACAAGTACTCCTCTGCGCATTATCCTTCCCTGTAGCCCAAAATGCAAGTTTAAAATAATCCAGCTGTAATTATTTTACACCTCTCACCTGTCCTGCATAAATACCATCAACACATCAGAGGAGAAATAAAAATAATTGCATCTATCGAGCACTTCATTTACGAAAGTTTCTGTTCTGTTTGGATTCACTAAGGTCATGAGTGATTTAAAATATCTCACAATCTTTCATGACATTAGTATGGGAATTTCAGTTGGCAATTGTGTTTAAATAACTCATTACAATCTTAAAATAGTGATTGCCAGCAAAAAGAAAGGAAAAATGTCCCCACTACTACCTTAACCATGATAAGTATTTGATAAATAGCTCCGCCGAACCATTTTGCTTCAGTTCAGCATTTTAGGGTCTTTAGAGCCATTTATTATAGGTAATAGTTTTCTTTTCTATGTAAGACAAATTTTCTTCATTTTACTTAAAAAGAAAAACTAAGTTCAAATATCTAAGGCAACCCGGGACACAAAATAATTAACAAAAAAGACTTTTAGTGGTAGCTTTAGGGTCTCAATCCTACAAACTTACTTCTTTCAAGGTCCGTGCTGTACTGTGATACATTCCAAAAGAGGACAATTACTTTCACCGTGTTAAAATGGGAATGGTTAAAATGTGAAGACAACTAAAACCCAGAGGTTTTAACATCGTTGTTCGCTGATATTGTAGCCATGGCGGAGTCTAATAGAATAGCAATTATGAATTCTGAATACCACAAAGGTTCTTTGTGTGCTGGAATTTTAAATTTTAAATTACTTTCCTTTTCCTAAAGGCATTCATCCCTTACGTAGTCATTTGAATGGAGAAGGAGGCTCTTCTTTGCGAGTTATACATCAGATACCCGGTGCCACCACCATAGCTTCATCCCCCAATTAGGAGAAAGCGTCCCAGTCTGTGACGCACCTGGCTGCCCTTCTGGTCTCTCCTCTTTGCATTCCTCCTGCCACATCTGGTAACTTCCCCTTCCTATCACTATATACTTGGTGCATTCTACGTTTGTAAGAATCCCTGAACACATACAGACTGTCTACGCAACTCTGTCCTTCTGAATGTTTCTCTGGTCTGAATGTAAGACAGTGTCCAAATCTTTGCTTGTTCCCACTTTGTTTCACACAGTAAAATGGTTCGTTTTGCCATTAGTATCTCTGACGTCCTTCCCTCCTTGTTTATAACAAATGCACTCCTACACAACCACTGCCATCTGCAGATGGGCTCAATCCCCTAACCAACCAGGCAAGCAGAAGCCTTCTCCCTCAGGCGGATGAGCTTGACGGTGCTACTCAGAGACTTGGAGCAGGTGCCCCTGGGCTCTGTTGCTTCATGGTGTAATATTTGCTGTACCGGCCAAAGGGTCATCAGGACGACTCCTGCCCCCATGTGCTCAGCATCTGTTTACTTTTCTTTTAATGTTTCCTTAACATGGATGAAAAAATAAATAAACCTTTAGGTTAAAATGCAAGTGTCAGCATGGAATCCATTAGTTCACTGATTGTTGATTAAAATAAAGCAATCTATAAACTTTAACAACAAGGACATATAAACTGGCTCTACCAGAATTCCAGGCGTGCTGTCACAACTCAACATGACTTTTTTTGAAGAAGAAATATATACAGGGCATGATCTTAAGTAATGAGGCTGATTTTTGTAAAGAAAATTCCAAATCTTCAAATGATGGAATGGACATAATTCCAGTTAGAGGCTTCTACTGGAGAAGCCATGGATGGATTTAGTTCTGGGAATCCTTCAATGTCTACAGCATTTTTTTTTTTTTTTCTCTTCTCAAAAATCTAAGCCCTCTGAAAGTGTATTTGTTTTTATTTTACAACTGTGTTTCCACTGAATGTGTAACACAGAAGGCCATATCAGAATTGATTCAAAACATGTTGTAACTATTTGACTTGGAAACGCAAACTGAGTATACCATCAATATTAAAGAAGTGCATTGATCGTTTCTCTGAAGAGAGTTTCTCATGGAAGTGCTGGTTGGGCCACCCTCCAGAACTTCCCACGTGCTGCCTGGAATCGTGACGTGCTGTGAGGATTCCTAGCACAGGGTCTTCATCACACTAGGAACAGCTGGAGTGAAGGGAAACCATCTTTTTCACATTTATCCTTTTCACTATGTACATAATTCTGTACATCTAGCAGGTGCTCAGTAAATGTGCGTTGATTTTTTAAATAAAAGATGCTTTAGTAAAGAAATGGGCGTGGGGGGGGGGGCACGTTGAGAACGTTTAGGTTCCCAGCACAGACTCTCATCTCTCTGCCGAGGTTCAGGCCCGTATTCGATTCTTCACTGAGAACCGTCTCACCCCACTCCCGCTGAAAGATCAGAACAAATGTCAAGACTTGGCTGTTTCTGTTCATCACTCAAAGTGCTTGGCACCATCTTCACAGAAACTTTCCCCGTGTTCAACTTTTCTTTCAGAATGTGAGCATCTGTCTCTTGGTCTAAATTTAACTCTTCAGCCATCATCCTCACAGTGAATCATGTTTTTGAATGGGCCAATCTCTGACCTTTTCAACATTTTCTTTGGTCCCTACATGACAGGATGACTGTACATCACCCAGGACATCTTTTACCTACTTTAAAATCTCCTGTGACAGTCAAAGTTTCTTATTCTTGATATTGATTCTGTTGCCATGCTAATTCTTTTTTACTCGTGGATTTGTTTAACCTCCTGAAAAGTATATTCTTTACCCCACATTACTGTGTGCCCCAGGTACGTTACTATTCTCCCCACCAGCTGTCACCAAACCGACTTTCCTTTATTTAAGAAATGGATGCTTCAGGGTGAAAGTTTTCATAACATACTCCAAAGTTATGTCTCTATAACGTTAACAATGTAGCAGTTTCATCCTTGATGGTGTCACATTGTAATTATATGCACATAAAGGGAAGAGTTTGTTTTCTTTGTATCTTTTATCAACAAGAAGAAATAGCCATTCTTGATGGCCTCGTAATAACTGTTCCATCCCGAGCTGCCTTTAATTTGAAACTGTCATGCTTTAGTTTTTCTCTCTCCATAACACAAAGCCATGACATCTTCTGCATTTTAGTGGAACTTGGACACTTTTGGAGATTAATCTGACAAAAATAAGTTGAAGTTTCTGTTTGATAAATCATTGCCCCTTAAGCATCTCAAACTTTTCACCACTAGATGGTGAATCCTCTTTATCAGGAGGAAAATTGATTGTGAATTAAATACTAGACTGCAAAAAAGTTGAAATATTAGCAGATTACTCCTACAAAATACAGGATTAAAAAAAATATTCCTTTATGGATAAGTTACAAATTGTGAAACAGTTAGCAGGAAATGTCGGGTTCAGTAAATTAATATTGTTCAGTGATTTACAGAATGATTGAGCTGCAGGAGTCCCCGTGGGCCTTCCAGTCCAATTCTCTCACTTCGTGGGTGACAGGTGCACTCTGTGATTGAGTGTCCCCTCTGGGGCATACACACCCCGGGGAGGGAGGTCCAGACTAAGATAAAGACCCCATGGTGCCTCATAATGGGTCTTTCTAACTAAGGGACTTATCACAGAGATACTTCTTTTATTTATTTATTTATTTGCAGTTTTTGGCTGGGGCTGAGTTTGAACCTGCCATCTCCAGCAAATGAGGCCGGCGCCCTACTCCTTTGAGCCACAGGTGCTGCCTGAGATACTTCTTAAGTATAGTCTCAACATTTTAGAGTTTCAATTTAGTGCCTGTATAATTACATCTAATAATTGTAATAAGAAGCCCACATATATTCATTAGTTGCTAAACCAATACTTTTTTTTTTTTTTTTTTTTGCAGTTTATGGCTGGCTTTGGGTTTGAACCTGCCACCTCTGGCATATGGGGCTGGCACCCTACTCCTTTGAGGCACAGGCATGGCCACTTTTTTTTTTTTTTTTTTTTTTGAGACAGAGCCTCATTATGTCACCCTCAGTAGAGTGCTATGAAATCACAGCTCACAGCAACCTCAAATGCTTGGGCCCAAGTGACTCTCTTGCCTCAGCCTCCCAAGTATCTGGGACTACAGGTGCCAGCCAGAACTCCTGGCTATATTTTTGTTGCAGTTGCCATTGTTGTTTAGGTGGCCTGGGCCGGGTTTGAACCCGCAGCCTCGGTGCATGTGGCTGGCACCCCACCCACTGAGCCACGGGCGCTGAGCCTGAACTAATGCTTTGTAAGCACATGCTACTTTTAGTGCTACTAGACACCTGGCATTTAAGGGAAAAATCCCCACCAATATTTTCCTTCACAGAACTTAAAGTCTGGGTGGGGACTGGCATGTAGCAGACGACTGGATCTAGTTCTGAACACAGGCACAGGCTGGCAGGCACCGGGAGCTACGTGGCAAAGTGTGGGCTTTAGAGTCCAGAATCAGGTGACATTAGGAAACGCTCATTAAACAAGGTGTCCATGAGAATTCTGTGAAAAAAGAGAGCAAAAGTGGACATGGTGTCTCTGCGGGTCTGTTCCCACATCTGATGTCCATCTGTGAACACAGAAACTGTTCGTTTATAAATGGGCCGGACACACAGGCAAGTAGAAGCTCTTGGGAGGATCTCTAAGTAGATTTGTCCTTGTATCTGAGGAACAAGTATCAGATAAGGAGTGAAAAATATTAGTCACATGAAGTGAGTACAGCTTCTTATTTAAAAACTCATTGAAGCATGAGTGCTTAATTCTGTATCACAGAGGTTATAAGGAGAATAAAAATAAAAACTAAAGAGTACTAAATGCATGTAAGTCTGATTAGATGGATTAGGAAAGACTCAATGAAATGAAATGACAGTTGGGATAGGTTAGGACGCTCCTGGTGGAAAAACAGAGTGAATATTCAAGAGGAAAGTGGGAGTGAAGTGGAGGAAGGCAGAGAATCTTGCAGGATGCAGGCTCAGATAGCAGAGAATGATTATCATCTTCTTCAATTATCCAATCCTTGGAGACACAAGGTTGCACCGAAAAGCAAAAGTTACCAGCAAAGGAATTCATTCATTGATGAATTGATGGCTTGTAAATTAGTCATTCTTGTTTCACTCAGTGGTTTATTCATTTCTGTTGGGCCATGGTGAGTCACTCAATGACTGATAGAGATTCAGACAAACATTGTAAAGAAAATACAACCGAATTTCAAAGAGAAATCACAGAAATTGCCAAAGAACTTCCATAAATCAATAAATGTGATATTGTGGAATGGCCTAATTCTTACTCAAGGACTTTGACAAAGATAATCAGGCAGCTAACATCTAATTGCCAATTGAACTCCGTAGGGATGGTGATCCTAGGCACAAAAGTTGTACAATAAACTAAGGCAGGTCCTTGGGAAAATTTATAAAGACCCAACATATTTGTTTGCAAATATGACTATTCTTATGATAATATAGCAAAAGTAAACATGAAAAGAAGAATACTGAATGCCTTAGCATCATATCCTGTAGTCTAAAAATTTTTACAAAAAATAATTTTTACCAAAAATTTCTACTCTAAAAATTTTTTGCTTATACTTTTTTTTAAGTTGACATAAAATTGTATGTATTTATCATGCACAAGGCAATGCTTTAAAGTAAGTGTGTATTGTGGCATAGTTAAACCTAGCTAATTAACAAATAAATTATTAGTTATCATTGTTGGGGTAGGAACACTTAACATCAACTCTTTTTGCATTTTTCAAAAGTACAGTGCTAAGTGAAATGAGTCAGATATAGGAAGATAAATAGAAATGATTTTTTAAGTTTTAACCATAACTGAATTGTGTTACATATAAGACAAAATTGTGTTACATATATGTCTATTTCATATTTTGTTTTATTTTCCAAGTTTCAACCAAATCTCATTTTCAAAAAAAGTATTTAATATAAAATGTTAGTTTTTGTTTGGGAGGATTGACCTTGGGGAATGCTGGCACTTGTGACCAGTTGATTCTCTGTGAAGGTGACTCGCACGTCACACATGCAGGAAAGTCTGAGTCCCACAAAAAATACTGGAGGTCCTCCTAGACCTGATCCCAGTTCTTAGTAACATTTCCCTTCCTTCCAATCTCTTAAAGCCAGGATTTAGCCACAGGAGACCACTTGTTGAAACGTCTACAGTTTCCAGCCCTGTGATACTTACTGTGTCCTTCCTCATGGTCAACATTTATTTATTTACCCAGCACAGTTATTGAAGAAAGAATTATCGAGTGACTGCCTGCTCCAGGCACTGAGGAGGCCCCAGGGTTAGCTGTGAAATACGAGTCACATCCCTGCTCTCCTGGGGATGCCACACCAGGGGCTGAGAGCAAAGCTCGACCAGAAACCACCTAAGAGAGCCTCAGCAACTGAGATGGAGACACACAGGGAATGGCAGCCAGAGAGAGGATGAGAGCCCATCCAGGGGAAGGGGACACTCTGAGATGGAGACACACAGGGAATGGCAGCCAGAGAGAGGATGAGAGCCCATCCAGGG
>CAUYPK010011223.1:0-24435 GCA_963574355.1 Loris lydekkerianus
ATTAAAAGTAGAAAAAAATGAACAGCATCAATGTATAGAGTACAAAATTCTCCATTGATCAGTATATACCACGACACAGTAGAATAAATATTTATTGAGATAGGGAGCTACAAAAACACATGACATTAAAACGGACAAAACCTTTGAAACAACCTAATAAGAGTGCTGTTGAGTGTTATAAGTATTAATTTGTTCTCCCGCTCTTAGGTCTGAATTGGAAGATTAGTGGAAGAGTGCTTGTACTGGGGGCAAGGCTTAATGACTTCTGTCCTGCTTTATTCTTTCCGGAAACTTTCTCATCTTCTTATGTTTTCCTATCCTTATTCTTTTCTAAAATGTCAGATGAATTTCCAGCATCTTCATAAAACTTGTTTTCTCTAATTATTTCAAACAAATTGGGTGTTTGCAATGGTATACATCTAATCTCCAGGCTCCCACGAAGACTTTCACAAAGAAGACCTCCTCCAGGCTTTTTTTCCTAAGAATGCCCTGCCAGGCAGCCTGTGGCACTCTTGTTTTGGAGGAACACTTCAAGCACTGTATGGTTGCTGGGCTGTGCCTTTCTTTGGATTAAGACTGGTTTCATTAACAAGCATGTTCACACTTCAACCGGAACATTTAAAATAACACCCGTACAATGTGTTTAATGTCTAGTTAATTATTAAGTCTCTGAGCTTGAATTATTCAAGCAAAATTGATTGGGTTCAACCTTCTCCCTTGTCTTTGTGCTTTTTTTTTTTTCTCTAAATAAAAATAAATTCTCCCCTCTACTCTTTAAATAATGTGAAAGGGTTAGTTAGCAACTATTAATACCCTAGACTGTGGGTGGTACCCAAGTGCTAACAAAATAGGTAGAGAGCTGGCAGCTTGATTCTTTTGTTAGAAACTTATCTACTTCTCATAGACTTGCATTGTTAATTAGGATTTATTGAAGCCTAACATGTTTTAGGTTCTCTCTTTTAAACGACTTTATAGTTACTTATAAGTAACTATAAACAGGTAACTTGAAGTCAGTTTTTGGTGTACCATACTTGACAAAGCAGAAGGAATTACTTCCTTCTTTACTACTTCATTTCATGGTCAATGAAATTGTTAGAATGTGGTGGCTTCACTACCAAAAACCATATTGTTGAAGAAAAATTGTTAACCTGAAAGGATGTTTCATAATATATTGCTAATTGCAAACAGAAGGTTATAAAACTGTTTTACATTTCTGTTAAAATGCATAGGAAAAAGACTTGAATAATAAGCACCAAAATATTGCCTGTTATCTGTGTTAGGATTAAATTTTTCTTTTTGCTTTTCTATTACTTTTAGAATTAGACAACACATACATGCACACACACACACATACAAAGATGTATGACTGGAAATGAATAACCTTTTGTCTGAACTTATCTCTTGTCAAGAGCACATTGAAAAAATTCCTGTCCTTATTTAAGCCAGGCAAGTGTAGACTTGGCAAGTGTAGATTTCACAAAAGTTTCACAATATTTTTTGAATCACAACTAGACTCAACTTTTGTTAGCCTTCACTTTTAGACTTTATGCCTAGATGTCCATTTCTAGCTCTTCCTCAGCTTCCCTATTATCGAGATGTAAAAACAGGCAACTGTGGGCATTAACATCAAAAACATCACTGCCCTAAGGTGCAGGAAAGGAATATAAAATATAAATTTTGGAGAAAGACTAAAGGAGACAGCAGTTTTCAAAGTTAGTAACAGAAATACAATGACCCAGTTTTGTGGTATTAATTTAAATGTAGGATCGTCCATGAGAACTTTGTAAAGAGAGCTTTCCTAAAACTCTGACAAAAATCTGGAAGGGTCCTACAGGCATCAAGTGCCTAGCTATTGGGCAAGTTGCCTTTGCTGCCCAGATTCCTGTATTAGGCCATTGGGTCACCAGTCTGTGTGTGTGTGGGCAAACGGGGTGGTGGTGGTGTAGGTCTGATGGCAGTGGTGACCTGTATTGACTCCCTTCAGGGGCTGAATCCCCTGTAGGCGGTAACCATGGCTGGAGAAAAACAGTAGCTAGAATAGTTCCGGAGAAGAAAACCTTCTGCTCCACTTTGGGAAACTTTTGGGAATAGAGATGGAATTCTATCCTTTGCGCGCACGCACCACTTAAGCGATAGCACATACAAGTCTGTCCCTGTTTTTGTCCTGGGAAATGACATAGGAACGCTGTAACTAGACACAAGAAATTATTACTCTGGAGTGGACGAGAAGGGAATTTGGGGGGCGGGTGGTGAGCAGGTAAAGGGCGGAAAGAAAGACACTGTCTTTTCCCGGTCTGCTGGAAGCCTAACGCCGGTTGCTTCTGGGCCCCCTTAGCAAGCGCGCCGGCCAGGTGATGTCTCCGAGGACCAAGCAGCAGCCCCGCTCTGCGATCTGCACCGGCGCGCCTGGGGGAACCGGGGCCGGCGGCGGGGCGGTGGCGCAGCTCCCCGTCCGCCTCCCGGTGCTGCCGCAGCTCCCGGCTCGACCCGCTCACCCCGCCTCCTGTCCTCCGCCACCGCCGCCTCGGCCTCCCGGGTCCTCCCGTATCCCTGCATTCCACGTTGCGGCAGCCGCAGCTCCGCGGCCCGAGGCGGCCCCCACCCCTCCGCTCGGCTGCTGCAGCCCCCTGCGTCTCCGGCCCGCGTCCCCGCGGGGGTCTCGCGACCTGCGGCTGCGTCCCGCCGCCTGGCCCAGCTGCCGGGCTCCGGCGGCGCGGGGGCGCGGAGGGGCGAGGGCGTGTGCGCGCGCAGCGGGAGGGGGCGGGGGCCGCCATATTGGATCCTGACTCTTCGGCGAGCCTCCGCCTGCGAGCGGCGGGGACTGGAGGAGCCTCGCAGAGCCCCGGGCGCGAGCGCCAGAGGAGAGGGAAGGCGGGGGAGGGCTGCGAAGGAGAGGAAGGGAGTGGCTGGGAGCTGGGCTGCGGCAGCCTCTGGTCTCCTCGCCAGAGGCACCAACCCCTCCTCCAGCGCCTCGGTCGCCTCCCTCGCTGAGGAAAGATGCCCTTAACCCAGGGGTGTGAAGAAGGGGAAGAAGTCGCTGCTGGAGCCGCCCGCACCGCTTTAGCTGCCGCCCGTGTCCTTTGAATTCGGAAGAGCACCCCCCTCGCCTGGGGCAGCGGGAGCCTCGGGCTCGGCGGTCGCGGCGCGGGTGTGGGGAAGACCGGGCTCTCCGCCCGGGGCGGCCGGGCCCGGCCCGCGAGCGACCACCGACATGGAGCGGGCTCGGGCGGCCGAGTAGCCGCTGCCGCGGAGCCCGGGTGCGAGCCGCCTGCAGCCCGCCTTCCCACCCCGGGCCGCGCCGCGGGTCAGGCCCCTGGGAGAAGCTGGGAGAGAAATGATGAGTTTTCACCGGAATGCGTTCAAAATAGGAGTAACTGCAAAGCCTTAAAGAGAGGACCTCGGGAGGAGAAAGGAAAAGCCTCCTCCGGGCAGGACTTGGCGTGCTCCGAGCCGAGGGGCTGCTTCAGGGACCTCGCCCCCTCCCTTTCCCGCTGGAGAAATCGCCGCTGATGCATTATCCAAGCGGTGGTTGGGAGGATTTGCAGCAACGTTTTTGGTTTTCCCTTCCCCTTCTATACATTCTGTTTTTTTCCTCCTTTTTCTATTTTTCTTCTTCCCGGGAAGTGAATTGCTGATGCACATCGGACTTTATTCATTAATGATGCAACCGGATTCGTTTCAGGATTATGTTGCACAAGTTGAATTTTGAATGAAGGAGAAGAGTTTTTTTTTTTTTTTTTTTAAAGAAGTGTCGACTCTTTAGTTCATTGTACTTTTAATTATTATTTTATTTAAACATACGGTTTAATTGTATTTTTCTTTTGAAATGTATTAAATATATATTTTATGGTAATTTACCCTCGAAATATGTGTATATGGGTGAAATTGAAGACGCTTCAGTTAAGTGAGGTTACTGGTGTGCTGGATGTTTAATTCAGCGCCGGCATTGCATGACAGTTGTTTGAATAACAAGTGGTTTGTTTTTAAAACCACACCTTTTAGAAAATTTAGATTCGAATAATAAAAGTAAAAATCGTAATAATAATTTGAAGGAGAGGCAGCTCAAATTGAAGCAAACATGTCTGGAGAAGTGCGTTTGAGGCAGTTGGAGCAGTTTATTTTGGATGGGCCCGCTCAGACCAATGGGCAATGCTTCAGTGTGGAGACTTTACTGGATATACTCATCTGCCTTTATGATGAATGCAATAATTCTCCATTGAGAAGAGAGAAGAACATTCTTGAATACCTAGAATGGGGTAAGTTTGTCTTAAAAAAAAAAAAAAACTCTTTTAGATGGGCATTATGACTTAATTGTCGCAGTTATCATGAGTAAATTCTTCACTCTGTACGGAAAGAAAAAAATATGTATTCACAGTACAAGAATAGACGTCAGTTATTCCAGGTGTTTTTCCTAGTTTCTAGTGAATATTTCCCCGGGAGTAAAACTGTGCTACTCAGTTGTTGCCTTGATTTAAGGCCTAGGTAACGTGGAATTTATGATGAAGGACATGTTTTTAGGTCAGCAGTAAGATTTTAAATAAATTCTGCGATAGGAAAATGTGGGTTATTGCTCTCACTTGCCTAATGTATTGCCTTATAATAGCCATTCAATTGAAAGGTGTTTATTGGTGGAATTATTCCTCCCCAGACTATAGAGATCATTCCTGAAATGGGAGGCGATATTAAAATAATCTGTGTTTATCTTAGGTCAGCAGGAGCCTGAAGGTATCAAGGAGTGGTTTTATTTCATCTATGTATAGAATAAGCAAAGGAAGCTGCTAATCATGCGCTTTCCAAAAATTGTTACATTTGTAAGAGAAAATGACATACATTAAAAATTTTGTGATAGTAGCTGAAGGTAGCTTTCATCTGAGAGGTTTCGCTTTAAATTTAATTTAAGTCTAAACTGGTTAGATTTTTGGCTTCCTTCTTATAGAGGGGATTTGGAAGACTTACTTCAGTGGAATAGATCAATGATGTGAGCAAATGCTCCATGTGACCTTCAAGCTTGAAGGCTTGGCTTAAGTTCTTCAGCTTCTCATGTTAAATACAGGGCGCACTCTAACGTCTAGAAGTTCTCTGTTGGAAGAAGTACCCATCATCACCAAGAGCTACAATGGTACATTGGCTTTGGAAGGATTTTGGCCAGATAGTTTTGTGTACCTTTGGAATACAAATAGTTTTAGTTTTTTTGGAAAATTTTTATACTAAAATATCTTTGCTCCCAAGTAAAGATTTATTTTCTTGAAGAAAAAGTCATGTGCTGATTATTTAATTTTTTTGCATTTGAAATTTATTCAAAATTAGTTTTTCAGACAAACCACTGATTCAAGAATGCCTGTATATAATAACTTTATTCAATTGGCCAGTATCAGAAGATTTTTAACAGCATGATGTCGTGAGGTTTAAAAAAATAGGTAAATGTAAATAGGATGATTTTGAAAAACAGATTACCAGACTTGTAATGGGAATGTAAGTAATCTAAACCATCTTTTAAGTGACTTCTCTCTTTAGAGTTAGATAGTTTTGACTTTGGTACTGGTTTTGTGAGTATATGTCCTTTATTGTGTAGAGTAAAATATTTTTAAAAAGCTTATGTAGTTTTACATCTCATGTTTTATAACATTAGAAATTCTGTAGCTTCTTTTTAAGACTTAAAAGGATTTTGACACTTTTAGAGCTGGAATTTGAGTTCCTAAATTATGGTTCCATAGTGTGATTGTGGTTGTCATTTAATATCCCTTCTTACCTATAAAATTAAGGGCAAACTGTATGTGTCGTAAATATAATTTTGTAAATGATTATCATGAAAGAGAAAATCATATCCTCATTGCCTTCTGGTTATTAGAGTTTATGCAGTAGTTTTATGCTATGAGATATTTTGCTGTATTGTCAGAATAATTTATGTATATTTTCTGTTAAATATACATACATTTCTTGGATGTTATTTCTTCTATATATACGTAACACCTCATTTATATATTTTTATAAGCCAAAGAAGCCAAAAATCAAGTGAGTGTTTGATTTGGCTGGTTATATATTATTTTTATTAGTATGTTTTAAATAATATCAAACCAGGGACTTTTCACAATTTTAGGTTAAGTTTTAGTAGTACCCTTCACATTTTTGTCCGTTTAGACGTCTGATATTTGGCATAACAAAAACATACAATTTCTTAAGTAAGGTCCTATTGTTTTTCAGTAATAAAATAAGTTCTTAAGGAATTACTTTGTGCACATTAGGGCTAGGCAGTGTGTTTGTTAAGTCTCAGGCATTTTTAAGTCAGAATTTGAATTCTTGGAAGTGGGGGTTATCAACCACAGAAGTTTGGGTAAAGAGTAAGAAAATAGAGTTAAGAATGGAAAAGCTGTCAAGAGATGTGTCATGAGTAGTATTATTTATTATCCTTAAGATATGTGAGAATTTAGATTGAAAATGTTGGTGTCTTCATTTAAGTATTGAAATATGCCAGCTGTTCTTACATGAATTGATTACTACGTTTTGAGGAAATGTCCCATTTTGTTCTCATTATCTAGTGTTATATAAAAAAAATCTTAAGGATGTTTCCAGATTGGGAATTGACTTCAGTTTAATGTTTTAAACATTCTGGTTTTGGGCCTCTGATGGAAATTTACAGGGATTGTTGTTGCGTGAAGTGTGATAACTTAGATTTACTCTAAATGATACAATTTTTAGTTTTATTTTTAACTTGCGTTAAGTGTGATAACTTAGATTTGCTCTAAATGATACAATTTTTAGTTTTATTTTTAACAATTCAAAAAGTATTGAGTCTTTAAATCTTTAAAAGACCCAGTATTTCAATGGGAGGTCAATGTAGTTAAACACTCTTTCTTACATGTAAGTGTTCAGAATATTAATGAAAGTGTGATAGATGCTCCTTATTTTTATGGTGATGGTAGGTTACTTTTACAGTGCTGCATTTCATTCCTGGTTATGGTCCATTTAATTTTTATATTGGTACAATTAGTGTTTTGTTCATAACACTATCATAACAATAAGAAAACCAATTTAGGGTCAGATATGTTGTTTTGCTTTCAAAGCATTCCTTGCTTTTGGTGCTGATGGCTTTGGGGAAGCAATCTGTAAAGTAGAAGAGAAAAAGAGGGGATTAGGCCAATAAACACTAGAGCAAGGGGATAAAAGTGCTTTAAGACAATATATTACTCTAAAATTTACTAACATGTATTATTTTCCAGTTATAGCCAATAAGATTTGGAAGATTTTTTTTTCTCCTTTGTTTTTTGAGTTGTAGAAATTACTTGGTTTGAAATGGTTTGCTTATAAAATAATAGGTTGTCAATAGTATAACTCTAGAATAAGTTACAGTGGAGTTGTAGAAGTAAAAATAACTTTAACATAATAAACTATTGATAATTTGCTAGTAATGACTAAATGAGTACATTATTCAATGAATTGGTTGCTCTCTACTTTGAAATGAGAAATTGGAATTTTAGAGACTTCTTTACCAATTTACCTAAAAATAAATGTAAGATAATATTATTCAATATACACTAAATATGCAAGGCTGTCTATATATAGATAATTTTTTTTTATGTTTTCTGAATCTTGGACTTAGTAATATTTTATACAAATTATTATTGAATAACAGTTAATTTTATAGTACATTAAGATTTTATGTGATAGACTTGCTATAAGAGCAAATCAGCAGATTCTATGGTTTAAACTTTTTTCAGAATAATTTGAAAGCTATTGATTTTCTTTTTCTGTGTGTGGGTTAAGTGGGGGTGATGATGACTTGATAAGAAGAATTTGAATCTTTTCTAGGATATTTCCCTTATTCCTCACATTTGTTGTTCCTCATTATTAATTTTTCTTGACTAGAATTCACTAATCATACCAAATTATCAGAATGTTCATTTACAGATTAAATTTAATTTTAAGTCCGTGATTAGGATCTTCATAAGTGTCTTCAGAAATATTGGATAGGCATTTGTTTCCTTTTTACTAGCCACCTGATATTCTATTTTAGTCTAAGAATGATAAAGAATATGAAGTCAGACAGTTAAGTTCGTGAACTTGCCACCTTGCTCTTACATTGGCAGCACTTACACAAACAACTCAGTAAGGTTTCATAACCTTGGTGTAGCAGTGTCTCATATCTGTGTTCATGTCAATGTGTGGCGATGGCTTGCTAAGTGGTGTTCGTTATGTTGGCTGTCTTTGCGTGCTGTTCCAAGAATGTTTGAGCTTGAATTAGAGCAACAAACAAACATTAAATCTCTTGTTAAACTTAGCAAGAGTGAATGTGAAGTCGGAGGTATGTTAGTCCAAGTTTATGGTGATAATGTCATGAAGAAAACAGCAGTATACGAATGGATTAACCATTTTTCTGGGGGTAGAGAAAGGGCAGCCAGTAAGAAGCAGAACTGATGAAAACAGTGCAGAAATGTGTTGAATTGTGTGTCAAAATTGTCAGCATAGCAAACCAAGTAAACATGGATAGAGGAATTGTTAGGGAAATCTTAACTGAGAATCTTGGCATGAGAAAGGGATGGTCTTACACAACAGCAATGCACCTACTCACACAGCACTGATTGTTGGGAGGGAGTGAGTTTTTAGCCAGCAAACAAATAATTATAATAGAATATCTTCCCTACTCACCTAATCTGGCCCCCAGTGACTTTTTTTCTTTACCTAAACTAAAGAATATATTGAAAGGGAGACATTTTGATTACATTTAGGACATCAAGGGTAATATGTAAAAAATAGTTCTAAAATTGCTTTGAAGGGTGGATAAGGTACAGGCATTGGTGCATAGCTTCCAAAGAGGCGTGCTTCCAAAGTGGCTGCAGTGATATTCAGCAACGAGGTATGTAGAACTTTGTAGAATGAGTTCTTAAACTTAATTGTCAGACCTTATAATTATTTTATCTAACACAATGCTGGCTCATGGTAGAAGCATGTTCAATAAGTAGCTACTATTCTTGTAAAATTTCCTTTCTGTTTTTCTCTCTTTTCTCGAAGTAAATCACACTTAGAGGTAGGTAGCTGACAGGTATAACTGGTTACTGCAACAACTTGATATTCATTAGTTAGTGTTTTAGGAACAAACTTTAATAAAATGTATTGCTTTATAAGAAGAGCATGTCAGAATTAACACTTTAAGAATTTTGGGGCTCAGCACCTGTAGTTCAGTGGTTAGAGTGCTGGCCATGTACACTGAGGCTGGCGGGTTCTGGCTGGCGGGTTCTAATCAGACCTGGGCCTGCTAAACAACAATGATGACTGCAACAAAAAAATAGCTGGGTGTTGTGGCAGGCACCTGTAGTCCCAGCTACTTGGGAGGCTGAGGCAAGAGAATCGCTTAAGCCTAAGAGTTTGAGGTTGCTGTGAGCTGTGATGCCAGGCACTCTACCCAGGGTGACATAGTGAGACTCTGTCTCAAAAAAAAAAAAATAATAATTTTGGCAATATATTTATTATTTCATATGGAAATGTGAGGGGTACCTTAACATTGCAGTATAGAACCAAATAGTATGTTGCAAATTTTATGGAAGGTTCTATACTTCTTAGGACTTGAATACTTTTATACAGTAGGTCAGGCTAGTTTAGGGTAAAAGAACTAAACTTTGCTCAAATTAATATTTTATTGCAGTACTCTTCTGTGCTAGTCAAATATTTTTTTCCCAAACTTTTTTCTCAGTACATTTATTGCCAGTTTATTGTGTGCATATGTAGCTCATTGTCTTTCATTCTGCTGGTTGTGATAGGTTTTAAAATTGATTGACTAAGCCAAACCAGCATTTAAAAAATGAAATAGACTCAAATGGAAAATATGAAGTACATCATCTCATATGTAGAAAAATAATACTGTTAGGTAAAACATTCTTATATTTCTTGTGTTTCCTACTGTAGGTTGAGATCAAAAAAGTTTGAAATACTTTAGTGTAGATGAAGCTATAATATGTTGGTTGTTGAACAATGGAAATATTATAGACATAGTTCCCTTTTTCAGAAAGTACATGGGATAGATTAGGGATCTACTGAAGAAGTGAGTGGGAGTAAGGACAGGATATGTACTTGGAAAGAGACTGCAAGGGGAGAGGGTAAGAGGGAAGGAAGGGAAGAGAATGAATATGGAAGGGTGAGGGTAGTGGGGAGAGAGTGAATGTACTATGTTCCTGGGTTGCTACTGCAGTCTGACCTGTGAATGATTGGGTATTTTTAATTTAGAAGGACTTAGGAATTAACTTTACTCCTTTAAATTTTCTTTGATGGTTCAATCCTTCTTTCTTTCGTTTTTTAATTTTTTTATTTTTTGAGACAGTGCCTTACTATGTTGCCCTTGGTAGAGTCCTGTGGCATCACAGCTCACAGCAACCTCAAACTCTTGGGCTTAAGTGATTCTCTTGCCTCAGTAGCTGGGACTGCCCACCACAACACCTGGCTATTGTCTTGTAACTGTTGACATTGTTGTTTAGCTGGCCCAGGTCGGGCTCAACCCTCCAGCCTCCGTGCATGTGGCTGGTGCTATAACCACTGTGCTCTGGGCACCAGGCCCATTGCATCTTTCTTTGTTATTTTTCTTTTTCTGACTTTGGGCTAATAGGTATTGATTCTCATTGATTGTCAGAGGCGTATATTTTAATCTGAGGGATACATATATGACCTGTAAACAACAGAAGTAGTTTCTCGATTTTATCTTCCCTTTACTCAAGATGAACTCTAGGGTAGGTGTAGGTGAGGATTTGCTAGTTCTATTAAGTTTTTCTTATCCCTTGTTACTGGTGAAAGTGACTTTTAAGTATTAAAGACCAACAGTTGTTCAGCTGCTTTTGCTATATCACAATAAGTCAAGAAGTTCTTTCCATGATGATTTTTGTTTTTGAGTCAATTCACACTGTAAGTATAGGTCATCTCAGCCATAAGAATTGCTTTCTTTTGTTGCACTCCATGCAAAACTGCTTTCCAGATCTGGGGAATTTCCTTTTCTTCCCCGTAGATGCTGATCAGAACAAGATTATTCTTTCTAGCTAGCTTCTTCATGTTTCCTCTCTATAATTTTTACCTTTTTCCATTTAGTAAGTGGGGGAATGGTTAATCTATTGGGTAGTACCCTCCCCGTTTTAGTGGGTCTTTACCTGCTACCATAGAAATGCAGCATTTGGCTTTTCATGGTGACAGGAGGCAGGAAGACCTGGCACCTCCTTTCGATTCCTGCCACTTAATTATTCCTCATTGAACTGTTTGCTTCTATTTTGGGATTAGGGCCTCTTCACTTTAGCCTTCTCTCTAGTTTCAAAATGGGTTCTGGAAATCCATAGGATATTAATAGATGATTTGTTGAGGGAAAAGAGGTTAACATGAATGTATCATTCATGTTAGTTGATTTATTCATATATATATATATAGATATCAACTATATAGTTGGGAAACTATTTTAGAAAAAATTTAACATTAAAAATACTATAGACTATTCTATAATTTATGAAGTTTACCTGATTATGAAATCATCGTTTTTCAGAGCATCTGGAGGATGGCTGTCAACGTAGTGTTCCATGGAATAACCTTTGGGAAATGTTTTTTTAATATGAGGTCATGGTTTTCCTTGTATATTATGAGTATCAGGGTTAGAAAGAAATTTTGAGAGAAACTTTAGAATACTGTGTGGTTTGGAGAGAGAATCCAAATCCTAAATAAGTCATATTTTACTTGGTGGTTATGGACTTTTGTTTTCTGTGTATATGTCATATGAACTGAAAGGTTAGTTTACTCAGAGTAGAGTAGCATAGAGTGATGCTGTTGATACAATTACATCTAAGAAAAGCATGCTATAAAGTAGATTGAAATTAGATACAGTAAGGAACCGGGGTTGTAAACCCCTAAAGTCCTTGAAATTACTGTGAAGTCTCTTTTTATGATCTTTTTCTTGCTCTAAATAAACTTTTTTTCTTCATGTATAGGCATTCACATTAAATACTAAAATTCTGTTTTTGTCTTCTATAGCTTCAGTTATTATAGTTGTAACGTGGCAAAACTGTTGTCTGTCTGAGATTACATTCATTTGTAATATTTAAAAGGAAAAGATCATGGACTTACACAATTTTAGAATGCTATTATAGTGTTAAGTACAACACTGTTAACAGTGTTTTTGGTAAGCAGTTTCTTTCAGACATTTTGGACTGTTATGAGGACTTTACTATTACTTACAACATTGAAGCTATGTGTTTCAAGGGCCAGAACCTATTTATATATACCGCAAAGAAGCCAGAACATAACCCATTTTTATTTAGGAAATAGCCATATATTTTAGCATTATGTGAACAATTAAAACTGTAATTATCATACCCTTTTATTCTGGGTATTAGGGTAGCAAGGAATAATACTAGAGGACAGTTCAACCTGATTGCTTAAGGACATAGTATATTTATATTGGGATAAATTAGTCTTTTCTTTTTTAAGACAGAGTCTCAAGCTGTCACCCTGTGTAGAGTGTGGTGGCATCACAGCTCATAGCAACCTCAAACTCTTGGGCTTATGCCCAAGAGGGAAGTTCTCTTGCTTCAGCCTCTCAGGTAGCTAGGACTATAGGTGCCCGCCACAATGCCTAGCTATTTTCTTGTTGCAGTTGTCATTGTTGTTTAGCTGGCCCGGGCCGGGCTTGAACCCACCAGCCTTGGGTGTGTGGCTGGTGCTGTAACCACTGTGCTATGGGTGCTGAGCCATTTTTTTTTTTTCTTTTTCTGATATAGTTTGTTTTTCTCTTTAATTCTTCCCCATTAACACTATTCCTCCCACCCCAATCTAATTATGCTGGAAAGTGCTATACTTAACGTGGATGAAAACAAAATTTTGAAAAGATGGTGAATTATTTCAGTCATGTACAACGTTGACTTTATCAACTTTCAGTTTTATTTCAAATTGCTTAAACATCCCCATAAGCTTAATCAATGTAAAATAAAATCAATTTGTTCTTTTCGTAGTTACGAAGTTTAATTCAGTTTATTTACGAGTTTCCATGATGAGTATCTATAAGTAGAATACCTCAACTTGAAATGCTCCTGTTCTAAACCAATGTACTAGTAAAGACCAGGCTTTGGATTCAACCGACTCCTTTGATTATTTGCTGGACAATTTAGGCAAGTTAACCTCTCCAGTTATGTTTTATCATTTGTAAGAAATGGACGTAATTTCTTACAAATGAGAATAACTCTATTTTGCCAAAAGGTTGAAAGTTGATTGGGAATTTTTCTTTTTTCAGTGTTAAATAGTTGTATTTTATCAGCTTGTTTCCCATTCTGTTTAAAAATGCTGTTCTGTCTAGACTTACGATAAAGGAAGAACCTAAAATGCTATTTTTGGGTAAGTTATAATTAAAGTATATAATTATACTAATACGAGGGTCTGATTAACTTTATTTTACTTTTAACAAATGTTCATATCTTACTGATAATATTTTATATCGGCATTAGAGATGTCTTTCTGTGTGACTATGCAAACAGTATATCTTATTCTTTTTTTAGGATAAGATATTTTGCCATTGGAATATTTTGTTGTTATTGATAGAACTATTTTTTGGTAACTTTTTTAAGCTAATGCCCATTTTTCCATCATCAACGGCAAGTATTATGGAGTGACTAGTTACATTTTATTTTTATATTTATATAGCTCCAATCTGCAAATCAGTGATAGAGTTCTAGACCTCAGCCTCAACTTAGATGGTTAAAATCATCATGACAAATTACCAATGTGTTGTTCACTTAGGACATTTTATGGACTAAAGATAATGAAGCACTCATAAATACTTGTTGTGGTCTGATAGTTTGTATGAAAAAATTAACAGTGTACACTCATGTTTTCTAAACTGTATTTGAAGAGATACAAGTGAATATTCTGAAAATTAAGGGTTCAGTGGATATGTATGATTGGAAAATAGTACTTAATGTATACCTTGTTGGATATTACAAAGCACATTATCGCAAAAAGTTTCAAAACATTCTGCAGTACAAAAACCTTTTAAATTTTGTTTTACTTAGAATTTATCTAAATCTAACTTTGGAACTCTTTTTTTTTCTGAGGAACAGTTGATAGGGTTTGGGAAATGCTGGCATGTGGTTAAGTGACAGAAAGTGGTTACTAAATTCTTCTATCACATTGTTTTTTGAATATTGCCACAATTTACATAAAGCTCCAGACAGAGGTGAAGGTTTGAATGACTTTCCTTTACCCTTTTCTTGTTTTTATTTTTTTATTTTTTAGGTATATCTATTTGCCTCATCTAGAAGCCAGTCTGATGGTATTTATTGCTGTTGAGTTGGTGTGGAGTTCTATATTGGATGTGTATGTATTTACAGACAGAGGACCATAAAACTGATACAGGCCTTTGAGAAGCTTATATGTGCAGTTCTTGGTTTGCAGAAATGTTCTTGCTAACCTAGTAATTTTTCTTTTTTCTTTTTTTCTGGGGGGGTGGGGTGGGGACGGAGAGGGTAAGCTTGATCATTTCTAATTGATTTACCTCTATAACCATTGGTACAAAATTTGGAATAGAGATGGTCATGGCTGTGAAATAGAGCAAAGCTAATTAGATTTTATGAGAGCAATATAGTTTTCCTGCTACAGTAAAAATCCTATCCTTAAGTATCAGTGTTTACTGGGAGTGCCTGATGTCCCAAGTTGACTTGGATATTATTAAAAGCAGTCCAACATCTACTTAGAAATATTCTCTTCTGAGATTATAGAAGTAACTTGTTTGAAAAGATTGGAAAAGACCTTACTAGGAGGCAGTGACTAAAGCTCTATTTTGAGGTAGTATTGTTAGCTACTTATGTCCTTGCCCTCACCAAAAATCATAACTAGGAAACATTTAAAAACATACTATAAACGCCGGTGTTTGGTGAAGCTGACACTGATGTGGTGTCATAAAGATTTTCTGTACTCTATATTTACAAAGATTTTTAAGAATTTATGGTTAAAACCATAATAGTATATGCAAGTCTAGTGTAATTTCTATTTCTGCATTTTAGTGCATGTCTTTATGATGTGTCGCCTCATTTCTGATGGTGCATGCTAAGCGACAGTTTCTTCCAGGAGTCCATTGCAGTGTTACATTGCTTGAGGTTGTGATTAAGTGTGATCATATTTCTTTCTTTTGTCTGTGTGCCTTTGAAAATCCTAATTAAGTGCAGCAGCTCAGGGGTTATCCTGTTTTTATTCAACCTCTGTGTACATCTGGCCCACTTGACTTCTGTGTATTAAACGTGTATAAATGGATTACATTCTTGGATCTTATGGACCTTACTAATCATGCTTTTGTTTTTCCATTAAGTGCTAAATAATCTGTTAGTTCAGTATTATGTGTGCCTCTAACCCAGTGGTTTTTAACCTTCCTAATGCCGTGACCCTATAATACAGTTCCTCATGTTGTGGTGACCCTTACACATGAGGAGCCGTCTCTCAATTCCTAAGACCATCGGAAATGTGTTTTCCGATGGTCTTAGGCGACCTTTGTGAAAAGGGAAAGGGTCGTTTCATCCCCAAAGGGGTTGAGACCCACAGGTTGAGAACTGCTACATCTAACCTAAAAATATTGATATTTACACATCCAGGACCTTTGGTAGAAGTAATTAAAAAACAAAAAAAACTTTTAACATGATTCTTTGTGTCAGCATCCTGCTTGATGTGCTTCAGTGACTATGGATAGCTTTCTGGATGCCTTTTAAATTTTTAGCATGGTATACAGAATTTGTTTATATAGTCCTTTTTCATAATCTTTTTCTTCACATTTAAAAAATAATTAACAAATTTGAAACAATCTACAGAACAATTATGAGTATAATTTTTGTCCTGAACCATTTGAGTTAAGTTGCCACCTGATAACTCTGTCATCTTCAAATATGTATATTTGTGTGTGTTTTCTGCATTCTTCCACATAACCGTAATACAACTATTGAAATCAAGAAATTAACATTGGTGTATTACTATCATCTAATCCTTAGAGTTATTCATGAAGGAGAATGGAATAAGCTACTTAACACATACATACAAACCTATCACGTATACACACATATATGTATGCGTGTATGTGTATGTCTAATTCTATTTGTACTTAACTTTCTGCTCTCACCTTTAAAATTTTTTTAAAACAAAAAATTTGCATATAGTAAAATTCACTGTTTTTGATGTGTACCCTTAACAAATGTGAAGTCACATGATCACTCTGTACCACAGTCAAGGTACAGAGCAGTTCTGTTATCCCCCAAACTGTTTTTTGCTCATCTTTTCTACTACACTCACCTTTTACTCACCTGTAAATTAAATATAAGTAAGACATGTCTTTGTTTCATGACTTTTCACATATTAGTTAATTTGGTTGGCAACATTTGGTAATGTTGGTTGAATGAATTAATGCCATGATACTTGTTAAGGCTAGAAGCAATAATCTTGAAACACAGCATGGAACTCATTTTTTTTATGTGAGGGTCTTGTTTCTTCTTTGATTTGCTCTATTGTAAAAATGATTTTTTTCTTTAATAAAAAAAATTGCTATTAGAAATATTTAAAAGTGATTTCTTATAAGTAGTAGTTTATAATCCTCTTTAGTAGCTGGCAGTCTGTAAACAAGTACTTAGTAGATGTGAGGTAAAGAGATGAAGGTGCTACTATTTAAAGGAATGAGGTAAAATGTATATCTCTAATTTTTAAGTTACATTATTCTTACTTTAAGTCTGTGTTTAACTTTATTTGTACAATGTCCAGCATAAATTTTAGAGTCTGGCTGATTGTGGTGGCTCATACCAGTAATCCCAGAATTTTGGAAGGTCAAGGTGGGAGAATTGCTTGAGGCCAAGTATTTGAGACCAGCCTGGGCCTCATAGTAAGACCGCCAACTCTATAAAGAATTAAAAAATTAGGATTGGATGCAGTGGCTTATGCCTCTAATGCCAGCATTTGGGAGGCTGAGGTGGGTGGATTGCCTGAGATCAGGAGTTCAAGACCAATTTGAGCAAGAGCAAGACCCCATCTCTATTAAAAAAACAAACAAAAATTAAACAACATAGTTGGGTGCTGTGGTGGGCGTCTGTAGCTACCTGGGAGGCTGAGGCAAGAGAATTGCTTAAACCCAAGAGTTTGAGGTTGCTGTAAGCTGTGACGCCATGGCAGGGGTGACCAAGTGAGACTCTGTCTCAAAAAAAAAAAAAAAAATTAGCTGGGCATAGTGGCACCATCTGTAGTCTAAGCTACTTGAGAGGCTGAGGCTGGAGGATTGCTTGAGCCCAGGAGTTCAAGGTTGCATTGAGTAATCATTGGGCCATCACACTCCAGTCTGGGTGACAAAGCGAGACCTTGTTTCTTAAAAAAATAAAAGTAAAAAAGTCTTTAGAGTCTGGTGATGACAAGTTAAAAATACAAATATAATTTCATTTCCTTCTGCACCTCCACTAAAACTATATTAAAGGTTTATGACTATTTTTTAAAAAGTTATAAACCTTTAAGGATGAAAAGAGGAGGAGAAAAGACTAGCAATGAAAGGTTGGAAGCTGAAAGGCAGTGATACTGAGTTAGGAGAACTGAGAAAGGTGAGTCATAAGTTAGCAATGGTGAAGGCTGAGGACCTATTCAGTTTACTTGGCAAGGTCTTCAGAAGTCGTAGAAATTGGTATCTTTAAGAAACATTGGAAGTTTAAATATATGTAGGTGGGGCTAAAATACGTTGATTGAAGGTTGCTGAAAAGCAGCAGGAACTCCCCTACTGTGTGCTGCTTTAGCTCTCTCTTCAAACAAAGATTAGATGTTTCTTCTGAGTAAAACACAAGCTTTCTGGCTTCAGCAACATCAGGGAGAGTTTATGGTGGGCATTTCATATTGAAAATAGGAGGGATTGGCTCAGCACCCTAGCTCAGTGGTTAGGGGCTCTGGCCACATACACTGGGGCTGGTGGGTTTGAACCTGGCCCAGGTCTGCTAAACAACAATGACAACTGCAACAATAAAAACAATAAAATAGCCATGTGTTGTGGCAGGCGCCTCCAGTCTCAGCTACTTGGGAGGCTGAGGCAAGAGAATCGCTTGAGCCCAAGAGTTTGAGGTTGGAGGGGATAAATAAATGTTTATTTGCTTTTTTGGCTACCAGAATGCTGGCAACTAGGCCTTTATTACAAAGATGGGACATTAGAAGAGTCTTTTTTGGAGAATCTGACCAGCCCAAGAAGAAAGACTGAAAGATATAAATATCAGGGGTTCCTCAGGAAAGGGATCAGGTAATGACATTCTAATGAAGTTTGTTATGAGGGTCCAGAGCTTCAAACTATCTTTTCATTTTCTTATAATTAAATACGAATAGAAAAGCAGGAATTGCCAAACATCTCACTAAAGTATAAACTTTATAAAAATATGTAACTTCAAAAAGCATAACCTAAAACTCACGTAAAACTATGAATATTCTCATAGATAAAATACTGCAACTGTGAAATAAAATCAGGATGCAATAAAAAGGAACAAAAGAGAATGAAAATGTTTTTTGAAATTCAAAGTATGATAGCTAAAATTAAAACCTCAGTATAAGAACTGAAAGATGAAGCTGAAAAAATTTCCTAGAAAAGAGAGTAAAAAAAAAATCCAAAGAGATAGAAAAGAGGAGGTAAAAGAAAATTAGAGGATCCATTCAGGAGGTTTGAATAATTATCAGATGAATAATAGGAATTCTAAAATAATTTCAATAAAACAGAGGGGAAGAAATCGTTAATGAAATGATTCAGGAAAATACTCTACAATCTGAAGGACATGAGTTTCTAGATAGAAGGAGCCCACTAGGTAGCCAGCAAAATGGATGAAAATTGATTTTCATCAAGATTCAGAACCATTATACTGTGGAATTCCCACAACTCTGGGGATAAAGAAGGGACTAAAGATTCCAAAGGACTTGGAGGGGACTAAAGAAGAATACAAAGGATCAAGAATTGGAAAGGTTTTGGCCTTTCTGGCAGTAACACTGGAAACTCAAAAGACAATGTTAATATTTTGAA
The DNA here is from genome assembly GCA_963574355.1 of Loris lydekkerianus. Lineage (NCBI taxonomy): Eukaryota > Metazoa > Chordata > Mammalia > Primates > Lorisidae > Loris > Loris lydekkerianus. The sequence continues at coordinate 19,007 of CAUYPK010011223.1, forward strand.
GGAAAATATGATTTTTAAACTGGAATTCTATACCCAGCTCATTTTCTTTTCTTTCTTTCTTTCTTTCTTTTTTTTGCAATTTTTGGCCAGGGCTGGGTTTAATAAACCCGCCACCTCTGGTATATGGGGCCGGCATCCTACTCCTTTGAACCTTAGGCGCCGTGCCCCAGCTAATTTTTTAATCAAGTATGAGAGTGGGATAAGGGCTTTTTAGCCATGCAGATGGTTAAAAAATTTGCCCTTTGCAACCTGTAGGCTCCAGACAGGGTTTATTCAGACTCAGGAGTTTCCTGGTGCAGGGGCCAAGTCAGGGAAGTTCCCCTTGAGCCTCAGAAGGTTTGCTAAAAAATCAATTCACAAAAGGCAGATTAATTGGAGAAAGACATATAAATATTTACTGTAATTAACATGACTACTTGGAAGCCCTCAGACTAAAGACACAAGGATGTAGGGGAAATTGCCTATTTTGGGGCTTAGGTTCAACTAAGTATGAAAAGCCGTGTAGAAACATGATTGGACAAAAAGTGTTCTAATGCCAATATCCTGAGTGGCCAACCCCAGCAAGGCCTGTTTGTCCTTGGCTTCTCTGGGCACGCATTCTTTCCTTCTGGGTATGGGGCAGGGCCCTCTCTGAAATTGGGGGTCTTATGACCTACAGTCAGACAAGATAGGTCAGATAATTTCTGTATGGCTTGAGTTTTACACAGAAAGGCAGAGGGAGAGTTAGAGTAATATTTTTAGGTGTTATGGCTGGCTTTAGTGCAAAAGGGAGTTCTGGTCTCTATGACCTACCCTGGGAAAGAGGGATTCTAGTTTCTATGGGTAGCCTCAGGGGAGAATGGAACTGGGAGGCACAGGAGGGCAAGAGAAGGTCTGAGAAGAACTTTGGCTTTTAAGGGCTATATTTTGGAGTATTATTTTCTGGTCTCCCAATGCTGGGATATGGGACTTGTGATGCTAAAACCAGGAAAGTCTGAAGCAAACTGGAGGAGTTCTGGACAAAAGAATAAATTAAGATGAGGAAATACGGGGTATAGGAAGGAGTAAATATAATATTTTCCCTAATCATCCTAAGAAACCTTTTCTTTCCCTTGTAGAAATGCAGAAAGGGAAATTCTACAAGGGAAAGAAAAGGTTTCTTAGGATGATGGTGAAGGGAGGGTACAAAATGACTGCTTTGCAACAAGAATAGAGGTAAACCAATACCTGGAGGAGGCAGTCAGAAGGCTCCAGGAGAGACTTCAATATCTGATGTGAATTAAGAGGATATTTGGAAATCTAGGGAGAGTTTAAGATTGCTTAGGAAATGAAGCAAATGAAGACATTAAGAAATATAAAAATGGAGAAAGGAAAAGTAATAATTTATATGTTATAATAGAAACATTGAATATTGATCTAGCTAAAATAATGCTATAACTATATTGAAAGAGTGGTATGGGAGGGAAATATTTTTGGTGGAGGCAATGGTAGGTTTCCAAGGCTTGATGTTAAACATTAAGTGATAATTAAATCTGTGTTTATGAATAAATGATAAAATAAATTTAAAAATAGTTTTAGTTTGTGTAGAATTAAAAAGTTTAATTCCTTTAATTCTTTCTCATTGATTTTATTTTTAAACTTTTTTCTTTTGGGGCATTTCTAAGTCTGTTACTGAGGACCTCAGACTGAAGACAGTAAAAGGGAGATCTGTGTTAGAATTCATCACTATATTCTTTAAACAGATCATCTTATTTTAGTGATTGCTCTGTTCTTATAGATGGCATTTTATGAATAGCCTTTATCTATCTTCAGAGGGTAGTTTATTCTGAAAAACCTATGTAGATTAAATTCTCTGTACTTTCTTTGCATTAATAATGCACGGATACTGTAAAGTTACACAGGGCACACCCTAATTACCTGTATTACTAAATGTTTATGTGATTGAACACATAGCAAAAGAACTCCTTTAACAGAGCAGTAAAGACAAATCACACAAATGGATATGGTTGTCATTTCTATAAACTAGTAAGCTACCAAGTACTGTGAGGAGGCCTCTGAACACTTGTCGAATACACAATCGCAAAGGTAGTTCTATTTTAGTTTTACTCAGCTGCTTTTGAGTCTCCTGAAATCTAAGTTGGACTTTGTAAATGCAAAGAAATGTCTCATATTAAATGAAATGCTTTTTGTAATCATTTTCAACTTTTCATAGAGAAAATCTTTTTGAAATCTAAATAATTGACCAGCTCTTCCTTTGAGGTCTGTTTCAGGAAAGGGAGAAAGATGTTTCTTTCAGGGGGATGCTTAGCAGCAGGACTGAATGGGAAAATTGTTCAGCTTTCTAAGTACTCATGAGTCAGGTTTTCAGAGGATGACATCTTTATTTAATTTAACATCAGGAATATTTACATTTAGATGCATATTGAAAGACACACCTTAAAATAAATTAATGTTGAATTATACAGTACTTTATTTCCTTGTGTTAGAAATTCCTGTGTTTAGTTTGCTGACTACTTCCGTTGCTCACGGTTTTCCAGATTTCCACCCTAGATTGTTGGTGACTTGTTTTATTATTGATTGCATACTTAAAATATCTCTGGTTACTCTTGCATTTTACCTAAAAGGGAAAAAGTAAAATTGTAAAGCCATTAAAAATCTATATCATAAATCTATAATTATTATTTTAGTTTATAGATTTAATGCCTATACTTAGAATAAAAAAACTTAAAGCATATACCAATCAGAGTGCTGAGACAGTGCTATATGTTTGTAGTTTAAAATGATTAAAGTTAGGATGAAATATTTAAGATAACCCAATATATTTTGTTTTTAATTAGGTATATTGCTATAAAATATTTTATCCACCTCATTAATGAAATGAAGAAATAAAAGGAAATGATGTAATATAACTAGTATTTGGAAATGACAAGGGAATTTCCCCCCTAGAGGTCCTAGTATTTCCTTTGCAGCAGTGTTTCTACTTTATATTTCAGTTCTCAGATACACGAAAGATGATTTTTGAGAGTATTTTAGTTTTTTAACAGACAATCGAAAAAACCCTAACTGTTCAGTGTTCATTAACACTAAGAATTTTCAGATAAAGCTTTAAAATAACTGTAACTGGCTCGGGGCCTGTGGCTCAAGTGGCTAAGGCGCCAGCCACATACACCTGAGCTGGCGGGTTTGAATCCAGCCCTGGCCCGCCAAACAACAATGATGGCTGCAACCAAAACACAGCTGGGCCTTGTGGAGGGTGCCTGTGGTCCCAGCTACTTGGGAGGTGGAGGCAGGAGAATCGCTTGAGCCCAGGAGTTAGAGGTTGCTGTGAGCTGTGATGCCACAGCACTCTACCCAGGGTGACAGCTTGAAGCTCTGTCTCAAAAAAACAAAACAAAACAAAACAAAAAGGCATAAAAGACGACATGAAAGAAAATGGGAACTTCCCCAACTTTAGAGTGTGAATGTGAATAATAAAATTAGGTAACTTTAAAAAAAAAAAAAAAATAAATAAATAAAAAAAATAACTGTAACTATTGGTTAAAAAGTCAGGTTTTATTTTCTTTATAAAATTTTCTGCATATGGCTCAAATTGTATTTGATTCTGTATTTTCTTATTTTGAAAATCCAGAAAGCTTTATGAAGGAAATGTTTAGTTTATTCTCCTTTCCCAGAAGGAGTTTATTGAACTGTTTCACTTGATCGTCTATTTCTGAAAGCTTTTGTATATGATTCTGTTTTAGCATTTGAAGGTGGATTTTTACAGATGACTGATGTGTTTTGCTCAGTTTAGTTTTGACTAATTTTTTCTTTTTTATGGTTAATGTATTACCTTTATAATTCAACAAAAGGGCAGCATTTATGAGACATTTCATGTGCTTTCTTCTCTGAAAAGTTCAGTTTTTATCACTGAAACTTGTAAGCGACTAAGGTGCTTCTGTTTGTATTTCCATTGTGGGTGCTGGATAGTCTTTGGCTTTCATTAGTCAGAAAGCAGCAAGGGTTTTTTTTTTTTTTTTTTTTTTTTTTAATTTAAATATACCCTCAAATATTTCTTTCCTGAAAGAAGCAAGTTTTTTCTGTGGAAGTTTGAATCCATATTACCAGTTTATTATAAGGGACAGAACTCAGAAACAGTCAAATGGAAATGACCCAAATTATGCATAGGGCGCAAGTTATGGGGGAAAGGAGTGCATGGAGCTTCCCTGCCCTCTTGGGTGTGACATCTTTCCAGCACATCCGTGTGTTCAACCCGGAAGCTCCTTGATTTTCTTCTGATTTTTTTTTTCGGTTATAGCACCAGTGTACAAATGTCACTGGCTAGTACATATACATATTCAGCCAAATAAAGAAGTTAAAAAGTACTGGTAAAAGGAATTTGAGGAAATGTAAATTAAAAAACCCAAACTAGAAAGAATCATTTTCTTTAGGGCATTATTACAAAAAATGAGTCAAGGTGAGTGAAGAAAGTTATAATAGTGGTTGAATTTGTACTATTGGTACTATTTGATCATAATCTAACTATTTTCTCTCTGTGTGTGTGTGTGTGTGTGTGTGTATTTGTGTGTTGGGTGTTCTGTAAATGTTCTCATCCCTAGTACCTTGGCAGTATGCCATGCTGTTTTGGTTTCTATTGCCTTGTAACAGGCGTCCTCAAACTTCTGAAACAGGGGGCCAGTTCACTGTCCCTCAGACTGTTGGAGGGCCGGACTATAGTTAAAAAAACAAAACAAAACTATGAACAAATTCTTCTGCACACTGCACATATCTTATTTTGAAGTAAAAAAACAAAACTGGAACAAATATAATCACACCGCCTCATGTAGCCGCGGGCTGCAGTTTGAGGACCCCTACGTAGTATGATTTTGAAGTCAGATAATGTATCGTCTCCAGATTTGTTCTCTTTGGTTAGGGTTGCTTTGGTTATTCATGCTCTTTCTGGTTGCATATGAATTTTAGCATTGTTTTTTCATTCTGTGAAAAAATCTCATTGACATATGTAATTTTATTTTTATTATATATATATATATTTACTATATATATATTATATATATTATATATATGTATAATATATATAATATATATATATATTTGAGACAGAGTCTCACTATGTTCCCTTTGGTAGAGTGCAACCTCACAGCAACCTCAAACTCTTGGGCTTAAGCAATTCTCTTGCCTCAGCCTCCCAAGTAGCTGGGACCTCAGGCACCTGCCACAATGCCCAGCTATTTTTTTTTTTTCTTTTTTATTTATTTATTTATTTATTTATTTTTTTTATTATAGATAAAAATATGCACCATAGATGTGGCCCCAACCCATTACCCTCCCTCCACCCAAACCTCCCCCCTCCCTTCCCCTTCCTTGGTCCTTTCCCCATAGTCTTGTGGTATAGTTGGATTATAGCCTTCATGTGAAAGCTATAGTTTAGCTTCATAGTAGGGCTGAGTACATTG
>CAUYPK010011227.1:0-11754 GCA_963574355.1 Loris lydekkerianus
TTTAAGGAAGTAGTTTTGATTGGCTCTGCTAAACCGCTGTGCCCATGGCCAGAGCGTGCTCCCCTGCTTTGCAAAGGCGCTGCCCATACTTTGTACACGTGTACTAGATTATGATTGGCTCTGCTTCTCTATAAGAGCAGAGCCGGAGAAGGAAGAAGAGAGAGGAGTGAGTGATCCCCGAGCTGCCCTACAATAAAGTGTCTTCTGATTCTAGCCGGTGTCTCTCGTCTCTGCTGGTTGGCGGCGCGGCGACACCGACAATGTCTAATTCCAATTTATCCAGTTTCTGAAATACAAGGATATAGATTTTTAGTTTCCCCAATCCATATCTTAACCTATTCTTTCTATGGCACAGTGTTTCTGAGTTTCTCTTCTTCTTTTTTGGATCCTTATACCTTTGCTGTAGGTGATTACCCTGTACTTTGGCATTCTAGAATCTCATTTTCTTCAATCTAGCATTAGTATGCTCAAACCTCCTATATGTGTATATGAGATCATCTTCTCTTATCTCAAGGAAGGAATCTAGATCATTCTTTATATTTTCAAGTGTTTTTAATTTCTAAATGTCTAAAATATATCGGTGTAATAACATTTTAAATAATTGAAATAAAAATAAAGGATGCAGTCAATATGTCATGGCAAAATTATTTTTATTGGGTGAAATAAAGTACTACTAATAAAATTTATTAGGTACCCATCACAAGAATAGAATCTCAGCTGCTCCATGTAAGAATGAATAAACATAACAATTTACTTGGCTCTGAACCCAGAAATTTAGCCAAAAAAGAAACCCAGTTGGATGCCAGAAAGAATGAACCAGATAAAGTTTAATCAGCTCAAAATATACAAGTAACTTAGTCTTCCCCTTTTCTAACTGTACAAGTAAACATATAATCTTCTTCAAAATCGAATTTCTTACCTTAGCCAATGACACAGTGCTAGAGTAACTAAAACTCTCCAGACCTTATCTTCTTTCTGTTCTTTCAGGAGAATGAGCCACTCTCTCTCCCTATGGCCTTCGCTGTCTATAGAAGTTAACATAGCACTATTGATGCACAAGCTCATCTGTTTTTCAGAACTGAAATTCTAATGAAGACAGAGACTATAGCCGATGTACATCTTTGTTACCTCAGATCCTGGCAGAGTGCATGATTGTTGAACAAATGAACAAAGGATTCATGGCTTAGTATTCAATGATTTTAGTTTCTATAAAATAATCTAAGGACAAAGTACCTTGGATACAAATGTTTACACCTTGTGTATTATTATGAAATCAATCTTACTAGCATTTTGAAATTTTCCCTTAGAATAATAATATCACCAATTATAGACATCTTTAGTAGTAAACATCTTTCAATAACATGTTTCTGCAAGGGATAAGAGTTAAAGTACAATGGTATAGTTCTTAAGAGCTCCTTCAGTTATTAGTATGACATCCACAACAAATTACTAAATCTTGCCTAATTTCAGTGTTCTCAACTGAAAGATGGAGAAAATAATAATACTTCATTCATAGCCTTTGCTGTGGAGATTGGATAAGGTATTATTTATCAAATAGCATCATGCCAAGCTAAGCCTGAGCCATTACTACTAGAATTAATGCCTCCCAGGACTTGCACATGTGTCTTGACAACCGGGACAGAGCACAGGGGTGTATTAGCAGGACTCTCACTTGATATAGAATTAGAGAGGTGAAGTGTTCTGGAGCTTTTTAGTAGCATAAGAATTACTTGGGAAGCTTCTGTAAAATGGAGACCTTTGTGTATGACCTCAAGATATAGTAATTCAACCTGTTCACTTCGCTGTGGAGTAAAAGCCTGAAATGTGTCTTTTTCACATACCAAGTAGTTATGGTGCTGTCAGTCCCTGATGAAGCTTTGAGTAATGCTGGCATCATGACTCCATCCTGGCTTTGGTCACAGACCACCTCTAGCATCCGTCCTTAGGTTTCGCCGTGCTCAATGCTATATGGCTTTGCTGCCTGTAGCTGTGTTGCCTCCATGCCCTTTGCCCCATCCCACTGAAGGCAGAAGAGGAGACTAGGAAAGCAGAGTCAAATGGGAAAACCTAAGTAGCTATAATCAATTATCTGTCATTTTGTTTTATTTGAACTAATGATCTACATTAGTCTAAAAGTGGGCTGAGCTGAGAGCTTAACTTGAACTTTTGAACAATAGCTTCCCCCAGTAACTGGGGATGACTGGCTGTAGTGAAGTTTATCTCTTGTTTTTTATGGAATTGCTATCTATGGAACTTAGATGAATAAGCGCAATTGAAGTGTAAAGTGTTAAATGCATGCTTCTATTTAGTCAATGCATTTGCACATTGAAGTAATTAGGATGTATTTAAAAGCATTCTGCTTATAATACTTTGTTCATCATTTCCTGCAAATCAAATTAGTGAGGGGTAGATTTGATTTTGACATCATTTCAAAAATATTTTCTGTCTTTTTTAAAGTTCCTTAGTATTACATTTTTACAAAGTTCAAAACACAACCAACTGTGACTAAATTCATAAAAAACAAAACAAAAAGTCCAAAGTGCAGGAAAATGAAAAACAGCCCAGCAGAATAGACAGTAGAACAATGTCCTACCGCACAGCTGGAGTTGTCGTGACACACCTTCTCCATTTCTGATCAATTAGCACCAAATACCTACTCAGATAGCAAATAGCTTATCCTGTGACTTTGATGGAATTTATGCCTCTCGGTCCAAATAAATATGAAAAGACAGCCAGATCTACTTAGAAAAACCTTAATCATCTCCTATTTTCATTGTAATATATGTAACGCAATGAATGTATGTGAAGAATGAATACATAGTGTAAGCGTGCTTTTCTTGCCGGCTCACTAAGTGTTCAAGCAAGATTATTTATTTTTTAAATAAAGTGAGATTTGAGAACCAAAAATGGTAATGGACTTATGTAGCGTAGACAAAGACAGAGCAGAGTTTTAATTCCGACTCCGCACACTGTCTGAATTATCTCTGGGCAGCTACTTCACCTCCTTGACCCTCAGTTTTTATATCTGTGAGGGAACTACTATTTATATTGCAAAGTTGTTTTAATAATGACTAATAATGTATTTGAAGTGCCTGGTATTTAATATCAACATATACTCAATAAGTGGCAGTTATTATCATTAAGTCAGGAAGTAAAATTTGGAGGGATAAGAACTCAAAATCCTCAAAGGAAAAAAAAAAAACTAAACAAAAATATTCTATGATCTCACTTTCCCAGAGGCTATTTACACAGTCGCAGATTTTTATCCTAGGACTTTATCAGGATTCTACACAGGGGAATGGTTTGCCCTTGTAATCTTTTCTCCTCCCAAATTGTTCCCCTTATTGCAAATTAATGACCTCAAAATATATGTTGAGAAATACCCTTTATACTATTGAAGTGCATAATTGAATGAGCATACTTTGCCAATACAAATTATTATCATATTCTTTTGTTGAAGATAAATAGTATTTTAGACTGGGCTCGGATAATTCTAATTCCTCCTATTTTTTCCATACTGCTGTTATGGTTCTAAAAGTATATGCATAGAAGTGGAGATGGAGAGAAAGAGAAAATGAACAAGAATATTGAAATCATCTGTGCGTCTTTGGACCCAGAGACGATGTCCTCTTCTACTTTGTTGTTAGTGATCAATTCTTGCTTCGTACATAGAAAGTGTGCATTAAGTTTTTGCTGAATTAAGTCAATGTGGGGTGGAGGGCAAATGCTAAGAAAATATGTCTATAGCATAAAGGAGCCAACTCACATGTAGTATGTACAGGTTGTAGCAGAGAGATCAAAACTTACCTGTGGGTGTCAGCACCCCTTTAGTTAGGTTGGCTCTGGGTGGAAGCCCAACCATCTCTATTGAGAGCTACTAATTCTTTTTGTTGTTGTTTTGAGACAGAGTCTCCCTCTGTTCCCCTCAGTAGAGTACTGTGACATCACAGCTCACAGCAACCTCAAACTCTTGGGCTTGAGCAATTCTCTTGCCTCAGCCTCCCAAGCAGCTGGGACTATAAGAGTGCACCACAACACTCAGCTAGTCTGTCTGTCTTTCTTTCTTTCTTTCTTTCTTTCTTTCTTTCTTTCTTTCTTTCTTTCTTTCTTTCTTGTCTTAGTAGAAACAGGATCTCACTCTTGCTCAGGCTGATCTCGAACTCCTGAGCTCAAGCAATCCACCCACATTGGCCTCCCAGAGTGCTAGGATTACAGGAGAGAGCCACTCATTTTTAACTGGTGGAGCTAGATAGGCCAGGAGAGCTGACTGACTTTCAGTCAGAGAGCCATGGAATGTCAGAGCTGGAAGGAACCATGGAGGTTTTCTAATCCAAGAACTTTGTTTCTCAGCTGAAGAAATTGAATGATTTATAAAGCATTTGGTGACAGAGTTCTAGGAGACTGAAACTTGAGTTTCCTGATTCTGGTCCAGTTCATTTTACATTGTACCATGCTGTCTTTGTGTCTCCAAACTGCCTGTTCACCTCTGTATCCACAGAGGCTCCTCTCCTTGTAACTAAAATAGTGTAACAAAGCATCCAGCAATGCCTCTGATTAGAATCATCTCACCTATTGTGCCATTTTCCATAGAGCCTCAGAGATACTTCATATGAGTCCTAAAGTCAGTTTTTTCATCAATAAATGAATGATATTAAATTATTATTAAACATTAACAACTCATCCAAATTATTTTACCTCTTTTTCAAGTGATTATTAGCTGGAGATAAAGGGAATGGAGAACAAAGAACTTGATAATTTGACTGGGGAAAAAGCAAAAAAAGAGTCCTGGCCCTTGGGGTGTTACCTAAGGGAAGGCAAAGCCAGGTGGGCTATGGCAGGAGGTCCACAGTACCCAGAAAGTCACCCAATAATTTGAATCTTAGAGAAGATATAAGAAGAGGTCAAGGAATAGAAGGGAGGAGAGGTTTTAAAAAGGGGTGAAGGAGGGTACTGTATGTAGATTTAATAATTTGGTTTTTTTGTTCATTATTTACTTTTTTTGTAACTCCTTTGCTTGGTGGAGAAGACTTGCATTCAGGACATTTATGTCCTGTTATAACATATATTGCCACTGTCATTTAATAACTCAAATTCCTCAAATTAATTATTAATGACATCCACAAGAGAAAAAATAAAGCATTTGGTAAGTAAATATCTCTCCTTTCCACCTGAAGAATGGAAGAAGTGTTGATAGGCTGTTGATGGTGAGTTAAACTGGCATACCAAGAATTTTTATAAATGGTTTTCCCATGCTCCATTGAGTCTGTGGCTGAGACTTTAGTTGTATACCAGCTGTGCATGCAAAATCTCATAATTATTCTTACTGTATTAAGCATTTTATAGCAATTTTAGCTCTAAAATGCTATGCCATAGTTTTTATGCAAGTGTACCAGACATGTAAGCTGTTCCAATGAAAACATTTTCTTTCTTTTAGACACATGGTTTTAGGTTTCCAAACTTAGCTCTTTGCATTGATGGAAGAATCTTTAGGACAGACATCAGGTTTTTTGAGGGGGAAGAGGAACGGTTGGATTTCCTTGCACACACTTTATTTCTTCAGGCAGCCTCATCAGAAATGCTCTAATTAATTGTGCAATTGTGATATTAGCAAGTACTGTTGCTGGGCATTAGTTCATCCACAGCCTGTCCTGTTGAGACAGGCCTTGGAGAGGAAGCTAGGGTTATCTCTGCATCCCTCTGGGGTACAATGACAACCAGGCAGAAGGACTTGGACTTAACCTCTCTGCAGAAGGCTGACACCTTTAACACTGCTACACATGCTGCTGCTCCCTGCAGTAGCAAGTCTTGGGCCTGAGCCCAAAGCTGGTGTGGAGTTTGAACCCTTGGCATTCTGGCCCAGAGCCAAGTGCTATCAATGGAACCCCACTGACACCTTTAGTTATTCTCCTAGATTAGGATAGTAATTTACTTGTCTCTTTGATTTCAAGTGTCTGGTTTTGTTTCCAGATGCCTCCCAGCTCATCTGTATTCCAGGGGTTTTAAAAGACTTTAACCTCATTGGTTCTTTTCTTTGTCAGTTGCATTTGGTGAACACAGGAGGGATACAGAGAGATTAGAGAGAGGCAAAGGGGGGTGTTGTATGTGTGATGTAGGGGGCATACGGGGAGGGCTTGATGAGACTGCAGGAGTAAATGAAAGGCATACTCACTTCAGAATATCAGCTATTATATCAGAGCAAGTTTAAGAGGTGATGTATAAGACAGTGTAGTAAAAAGCATTATTAGACAGATTCGTGTGTAAAGGCTCACCACCCAGCAGTAACCTCAAACTCCCCCAAAGGACTGCGATATATTAAAGAGATGGAGAAACCATAGAAATTTTACCCCAATGCCAATTGGATTTTAACATGGTATAGCAGGAAAGGCATTTATGCATGGGTGTCATTTCATGTTTACAAGGGCCTGTCTAGCACTGTTTATTGATTTTTCTGCAATTTTTTCCCCAGGACCTTCTAGATAGATAATTGCTGGAAATGTCCATCATTAGCACAGCAATGAGTGCAACCATCACACGAAGTGAAAGATACACACAGGACCCTGCAAGCAAAGCACCAAACGGGGGAGTCACACAATAACACGTGCAGCTATAACTTCAGGCAAACACATACACAACACCCTGTGTAGCCATTGCACTGAGAAAATACACACAGCCCCCTGTGCAGCCATCACACATCAGGAAAAGATACACATGACACCCCTATGCGACCATCACACCAGGCAAAGGCACAGACATAAAATGCTAAGTCAATAGGAATGAACAGCTCATAAAAGCCTACTGGAATAGATCACATCACAGCCAGGTACATCTGTTCTCAGCACTAACCATTATCGTTAGCTTAAAATGCTTAAAATCACTGTGCATCCTCAGGTCTAGGGACAGATTATTCCAAGAAGATTCTGCTAAATAGATTTGGCAATGCAGTAAAGGGGACCTCTACTACATTAAAGTGATGCATTTTGCATCTCAAAGGCTGACAGCTGTATTTAGAGGAACCGTGTGATTGAGAACAATTGTCTAGGATAGAGTAGCAATTTTTCTGGCCCTTCTAAATCTGGAAGTGATTTTTACCCCAACTTGGGTTAAGTGTGCAATTGAATGGGCAACTCTCAGATTGGGAGGTAACTAATAAAAGCAGAATTGGAAATAGCTTTCAACTTGTGCTGCCTTGAAGCCACTGCTTCCTGTTTTAAACTGAAACTCTCAGGTGGCGTGTCATATCTAAAGGTCTTGGTGAGGCCAGACTTCAAGCCACCAACTTGAGATAAATATGTAGCAACTACAGTCCTCGCTTCGTAGGGTTGCCTGCCCAGCTGAGGGGAATAAAGGAACCACCCACCTCTTCTGTCACCAGTACCTTCTCTTTATCCTCTTGCCTTGGTCTGTGATGTTATCCTGACTGTGTGACACGGGGGTTACCGCACTGTGAGCTGAACTCGGCATGTCCTTCTGAAGAGTGGCCCAAAAGAACTGGTTAGAAAGGGTTTCAAGCTTGCAGTTCCACGTTTCAATTACAGTGGCATTTTGTATTTCTACTGAGCGAGAGAAGTTTCAAGCTAGCTTGTTAAGAATGATTTACACCATAATTCTAGGAAAAACAAATGTGAGTGACTGAGATTTGAAAGGAAAGACTAGGGCGAAGTGCTAGACTACATGAATCCTAAGTAAATAGGGTGGGTTTCTCTGGGGGGCTAGTTTTTGGTTTGTTTCTTTTTTACAAAAAACAAAAGGGAAAATGTATGTATTGGTGGTAATTAACTTCTCTTACCTGGGTGGAGTGAAGCAAAAGAAAACAGAATCGCTCCATGTGTTTCTAGTGCAAAAGCTAATTTTCAGGAGAGGGCAGGTGTTTCCCTTAAATTTGCATGACAACATCTTAGTGGGAATGAACAATGCTGGATATGAGAACTAAGATTTCCACTTTTTTTTTTCTTCCAAATGTGATAGAAAAGGTTTTGTTGGAGTCAGGTAAGCATTTGCCATAAAACAATGGAGAAGTGACATGGGGTAATTACACAGTGTCTGGGACACACCGCATGGTATACTGGAGAAACTGCATGATACCTATGTGATAACTATAGTAACTTTAGTTACCACTACCATATTATCTCCTGATAACTATATAATTAGTTTGTGTCATTAAAGCACCCTAAACGTGTGCCTGTTCCAGCTACTCTGGTAGAAGAAAAAAAAAAAATAAACTTTTTTGCAAAGGGGGAAAAAAAGCTAATGAAGAAAGTTGCCAAGAACAGATATTTTGTAATCTGTGCTAAATCTCTGCTGGAAAACATGAACAGTAACGAAGCTGAGAAGACAGTAAAAGAAATTCGGGGCAAGGTGCCAGACGCCCAGACGGAAGGAGAATGTGGACCAAAAGATTGCGACAATCGGGTAATTATGGTTTATGAATTTCAGCTTTAATCTGTAGTTCAGTGAGTCCTGATTAAATATCTGTTAAACACAATTAAAGTTTGTTTTTGTATTTCACCGTCTTGATCAGAATAATTAGAGACTGCGTGTTTCATGTCAAAAGTAGCAAGAGGAATTTTAGTGAATGAACATCGTTTTTAAAAGCCATTTGTAGCACCAGCTGTTGGCATTATTTTATATTTTAGTGTTATCAGCATAAAGATGGTCCTCTGGATGCTGAATAGTTTCCAGCAGGACAAGGATGTTATGCTGTTATGATGGGCATGTGCTGATGAGGCTTACATGTTTAAGGGCTGATGTTCACTGGAAACAATGGACAAGGGGGATGTAGGTCAGGGAGGCAGATATTTTAGGTAAGAGAAGAAAGAAGATATTTGAGATAAGTTTACCCAAGTAAGGGAAATTCTCATGACAGAGTAACCTGTGAATGTTGGTTGGCTTGTTGAGACAGGCTGTATACAGTGCCTGAAGGAAGGGGCCCAAGAAAGGTGTGAAGAGAAGTGTTGGGATTCTGTCCTTGCTGATTCTCCACTGAAAATATGGGCCTTTCATTACTAAAGTTAGGGGAAGGAAGTGTTGAAAGCATTTACTGTATTAATAATTCTTGGCTAAGGATAGCAGTCTGAATTCTGCAAAAAAAGGAGAAGGTTGAAATATAAATACATTAAATGGAACTGGGTAAATGAGTAGAATGGTGTTCTACAAACCAAAGCTAGATATTGATACCAAAAGCAAAGTTGAAGCATTATCTCTTTAAAAATTTTGAAAAATGTTGTATGTGAAAATGTCTAGGCAGCTTACCATAGTTTGAGGTTTAAAGAAATGAGATACTATTTTGCCTGCTACTTGAGATTTGGTACTTAGACTATTTTGGTCCCCGTGATAGACAGAATAATGGCCTTGCAAAGGTCTTCAGAACCTGAGAATATGTTGGCTTACACAGCAAAGAGACTTTACAGTTGTGATTAAGTTAAAGATTTTTGAGATAGAAAGATTGTTATTATCTGGGTAAGCCTAATGTAATAACAAGGGTCTTTTAAAGGAAAGACCTTACAACCTTAGGAGTAAGGCTCATTTTCAAGACTTTCTTTGTCATGTTATCTGGAAGTGCTTGCTATGATAAGAATTTTTAAAAGCCTACATATTATGAATTAAAATATTGGGCAAGTTCAACCCTACTCTTTAGCACCACATACCAGCAGCACATTCCACTTGCATAGGAGTGTTCGGAGGAAGGGAAAATCATAGAGTGAGGATAATTTCTCTACCAACAACAACAGCAGTTAGCATTTGAGTATTTACTATAGGTTGAACCATTTGACTGCTGGTAATGGATCATTTTTTACTTACAGATATTGCAGCTTCATGTGGTTCAATATACCCAGTGTTACCCTATTCAAACCTTCTAATAACTTAATGTGGATTCTAGGACAAAGATTAAAATGTTTATCAAAGACTAATACATTTTGGAGTGATGCAGGTGTTAGAGTAATAAAATACCTTTTTCTAACACGTTCAGTAAGAAATGGGATTAAATCTCAACTGGCTAAAGGTGTTGTAGCAGATTTGAGGATGCAGGTTCGTGTCTCATGTGCTGTTCAAAAAGGTGACAGATAGAAGTCATGGGAAAGTTGTAGGGGAACGGGAGCATAGCTCAAACAGACAGAGACAACTATTAAACTCTAGCACCTTCATGTTCAAAAGAGTGTATGTAGGCATCCCTTTTTTTTTTTTTTTTAGCACATTTCACTTTATTATGCTTTAGAGATATTGCATTTTTTTATGAATGAAAGTTTATGCCAACTCTGCATCAAGCAAGTCTGTTGGCACCATTTTTCTAGCAGCATTTGTTCATTTCCTGTCTCTATTTCACATGTTGGTAATTTTCACAATGTTTCAAAATGTATTATTATATCTGTGATTGTGATCCATGATTAGTGACCTTTGATGTTACTATTTTGATTGTTTTGAGGTACCACTAACAATAACCAACATAAGATACAAACTTCGTAACTGCTGTGTACATTCTGACAGATGCACTAACTGGCCATTTCCCTATCTTTCTCCCTTCCCTTTAGAATTCCTATTTCTTGAGTCACAACAATATTGAAATTAGGGCAATTAATAACCCTACAATGGCCTTTAAGTGTTCAGGTGAAAGGAAGAGTCACATCTTTCACTTTAAGTCAAAAGCTAGGAATGATTAAGCTTAGTGAAGAATGTACATCAAAAGCCAAGGTAGGCTGGAAGCTGGGCCTTCTATACATAGTCAGGTTGTGAATGCAAAGGAAATGTTTTTGAAGGAAATTAAAAGTGCTAGTCCATAAATGCTAAGAAAGTGACACATCCATAATGATGAAATGGAGACAGTATGAGTGGTCTGGATAGAAGATCCAACCAGCCATTATGTTCCCTTAAGCCAGAGCCTAATCCAGAGTGAGGCCCTAACTCCCTTCAATTCTATGAAGGCTGAGAGAGGTGAGGAAGGTGCAGAAGAGAAGTTCGAAGCTCACAGAGGTTGCTTCCTGTGATTTAAGGAAAGAAGCCATTCCCATACATAAAAGGGCAAGACGAAGCAGCAAGTGCTGAAGCAGAAGCTGCAGAGCAGCAAGCTATCTAGAAGATCTAGCTAAGATAACCGGTGAAGGTGGACACCCAAGCAACATATTCTTAAGGTGGATGAAACAGCCTTCTATTGGAAGAAGATGCCAGCTAGGACTTTCACAGCTATTAAGGAGAAGTCAATGCCTGGCTTCAAGTCTTCAAAGGATAGGCCGACTCTGCTCTTTGGAGCTAATGAAGCTGGCAACTCTAAGTTGAAGCCAATGTTTGTTTACCATTGAGAAAATCCTAGGTCTTTTACAAATTACTCTAGATCTACTCTGCATAAGTTCTATAAATGGAATAATAAGGCCTGGATGACAACACATCTGTTTATAGCATGGTTTACTAAACATTTAAAGCTTACTATTGAGACCTACTGCTCAGAAAAGAGATTCCTATCAAAATATTACTGTTCATTGACAATGTACCATGTCACCAAAGAGCTCTGATGGAGATCACAGGAGATTAATGTTGTTTTCATATCTGCTAATGCAGCATTCATTCTGTAGTCCATGAATCAAGGAGTAATTTTGATCTTCAGGTCTTACTGTTTAAGAAATACATTTTGTAAGGCTATAGCTCTCATAGCTAATAATTTTTCTGGTGGATCTGAGCAAGGCAAAGAGAAAATCCTTTGGAAAAATCATGTTTACATGGATGGAGCTGGAACATATTCTTCTTAGCAAAGTATCTCAGGAATGG
>CAUYPK010011228.1:0-28478 GCA_963574355.1 Loris lydekkerianus
ACACCATGGAATATTATGCGGCCTTAAAGAAAGATGGAGACTTTACCTCTTCCATGTTTACATGGATGGAGCTGGAACATATTCTTCTTAGTAAAGTATCTCAAGAATGGAAGAAAAAGTATCCAAAAGTATCCAATTTCAGCCCTACTGTGAAACTGATGTGTAGCTTTTATAGGAAAGCTATAACCCTGTTATAACCTAAGAATATGGGGAAGGGGGTGAGGGAGAGTAGGGAGGTGGGAGGTGGGCAGAGGGAGGGTGATTGGTGGGACTACACCTGTGGTGCATCTTAAAAGGGTACATGTGAAACATAGTAAATGTAGAGTATAAATGTCTTAACACAATATCTAAGAAAATGCCAGAAAGGCTATGTTAACCCGTGTGATGAAAATGTGTCAAACGGTCTATAAAGGCAGTGTATGGTGCCCTATGATCGCATTACTGTACACAGCTATGATAAAAGAAAAGAAAAGAAAAGAAAAGAAAAGAACAGAAAAGAAAAGAAAAGAAAAGAAAAGAAAAGAAAAGAAAAGGTGCTTTCGCTCTCTCTTCCTGAGTTGGAAATCTGTTTTCTAGCCTTGGGCATTGGAGCTTCTATTTTGGCTCTTCAGACTCAGACAGAGGCGTACACCAGCCAATGTGTGCCCCCCTCCCCACTGCAACCCCCTTGTGCTTGTTGGCCTCCTGGCCCCAGACTGGGGTGCACACCCCCTGCTCCTCTGGCTGTCAGCCCTTCAGCCTCAGACTCGATTCTACCTCTGGCTTTCCAGGATCTCCAGCTTGCAGAGTTCTGTTATAGGACTGCTGCTGCTTCTTCTTCTTCTTCTTCTTCTTCTTCTTCTTCTTCTTCTTCTTCTTCTTCTTCTTTTTTTTTTTTTTGAAATATATTTTTTATTTTATTTATTTTTATTATAAAATCATAGCTGTGTACATTAATGCGATCATGGGGCACCATACACTGGTTTTATAAACAGTTTAACACATTTTCTTTTTTTTTTTTTTAATAGATAAAAATATGCACCATAGATGTGGCCCAACCCATTACCCTCCCTCCACCCAAACCTCTCCCCTCCCTTCCCCTTCCTTGACCCTTTTCCCATAGTCTTGTGCTATAGTTGGGTTATAGCCTTCATGTGAAAGCTACAGTTTAGCTTCATAGTAGGGCTGAGTACATTGGATACTTTTTCTTCCATTCCTGGGATACTTTGCTACGGAGAATATGTTCCAGCTCCATCCATGTAAACATGAAAGAGGTAAAGCCTCCATCTTTCTTTAAGGCTGCATAGTATTCCATGGTATACATGTACCACAATTTGGTAGTCCATTCGTGGGTCGATGGGCACTTGGGCGTCTTCCATGACTTAGCAATTATGAATTGGGCTGCAATAAGCATTTTGGTGCAGATGTCTTTGTTATATTGTGAATTTTGGTCTTCTGGGTATAAACCTAGTAGAGGAATTATAGGATCAAATGGCAGGTTCATTTTTAGGTCTCTAAGTGTTCTCCAAACATCCTTCCAGAAGGGACGTATTAGTGGGCATTCCCACCAGCAGTGTTTGACACTTTTTCATCACACTTGTTAACTTAGCCTTCCTGGCATTTTCTTAGTTACTGTGTTAAGACATTTACATTCTACATTTACTAAGTTTCACATGTACCCTTGTAAGATCCAAAACTGCATGAGCCAATTTCCCTAATAAATCTCCTCTTAAATATCCATATATCCTATGGGCACTGTGTCTCTGAAGAACTTTAATACATTCATTCAACTATTTTTGTAAATATATGCAGATACATGCATATTGTTCTTTTTTTTTTTCTTACACAACTGATAACATGCTGTTCATGCTATTTATTTTTAATTGTGTAAATGTATACAACATAGCAAGTCTCATTTTAGTCCTTGTTAAACATACAGTTCAGTGACATTGACAGTGCTGTGCAACCGTCACCACCATTCGTCCCTGGAACTTTTTCATCATTTTGTGGCTCTAAGAATTCTCCTGTTTTAGGTCTGTCCTGTATGTTTTTGTGTCTGGCTTATTTCAATTAGCCTGATGTCCTGGCACTACATCCAGGCTCTAGCATGTATCATAATATTAGTTTCTCTTAAAGCTGAATGATTTTTATCCTCTTTTGTATTTTGCATATTTTTTCTCCTTGATGCTATATCCCAGAGAGGATTTTATACTAGTTCATCAGAAAAATTAAAAGTCTACTTTTTTATTTTTTGCCAGCTGCATAATACTCTTTTGTGGTATACACAGATATGACAGTATATTCAATTCTCTCCCATCCTGGGATATTCAGGTAGTTTCTAATGTTTTGCAATTACAAGTAATGCTGTAATGTAAGCATGTCTGGACGTATTTTTTGTGTTATTAGATGTGCGTCTTCAGGATAAATTCCTAGAAGTTGCATTTCTAGACCAAGACATAAAGCATGTATAATTTTGTAAGAAATTGCCAGTTCCTTTTCTCCAGGTACTATATAATCTCATGTTCTTTCTGGCAGTGTTTGAGAGGGGTCCTTCCCTACAGCTTTGACAAGAGAGCCAATAGTCAAGCTTTTTGATTTTTGCCTATCTGACAGGTGACATATGTTAACTCAGAATAGCTTTTATTTCAATGTTTCCTACTATGAGCAAAGTTGAATATGTTATATTCATTGAAGAGTCACTTTGATACCTCTTTTTGAGTTGTCTATCATTTTTGCAAAAATTTCTGTATGATTTTTAAATTCTATCCCCGATATCAAAAATGTCTTTGTAATTTTGGAGTTTGTAATGTATGTTATTGATTTTGCTCCATTGTATTATTTGTTTGCGCTCTTTATAGTGTGGGTTTGGGCATGAAATTTGAAAAATATATATTTTTATGTAATTGAGCTTTTGATTTTGGGGTTCAGTCATATGTGGATTTTGATCATAGTTGGGAAGATTTTCTTAGGCCCCTAGATTATATGAAATCCACCATTTAAAAAATATATGTATTTAGGTCTGATTCATTTGGAAATTTTATCTTGTGCATGATGGAAGGTAGGGATCTAATGATAACTTTTTGACTAAATTATTATCATTTACACTGAAACCATTTATTAAAAAGACTGTATTTTGCTGCCATCATTTGACAAGCTGTGATAACTGTGTACGTGGTCATGTCTGTTCCTGAATCCCTGTCTTCTCCCACTGATGTGACTGACCTTGGGCCACCTTCTTTCTGTTTCCTTTGCTTTTAAATACCCAGTGTGACTAGTTCTCTTTCAGACTTACATTTCAGTATTTTCCCAGTTATTCTTGTTTGTTTATTTTGCTATATAAATGGTAATATCAGCTTGTGTAGCTCCAAGAAAATGTTCATTATATATATATTTTTAATTGGGATCCCATTGGAGTTATACGTTAATTCAGAGAGGATTGAAATATTGGTCACGTCGAGATATCCTACCTAGAGCTAAGCAGAACACATCCAAACCTGCTTTCATCTTCAGGAGTGTTTTATACTTTTCTGCATATTAGCTTTAACAATTTATGGTTTTTCCACTCCTAAATATTCATTTCTTTTTTTGCTACTATAAATGAGATTCCTGAATTTGTTTTATCTTCTACCTTGTTATTATTTGTGTCTATAAATGCAATTTATTTTCATATGTTAATGGTATCCATTGCCATCTTGCTGAAATCTATTAGAGTTGAGTTAGTTTTATCATTGATGCTCTAGATATTTGATCAGTTCCTCTGCACATAGTGATGGTTTTATTTCTTCTTCTTCATTTTTATGCTCATGATTGTTCCTTTTTGTCTAGTTGTCTTGACTAGTGGGCATGGGTGACATTCTTGCTTTGTTCATGATATCAGTGGGGCTCCTTCCAGGGTCCCCCCATTATGTAAATTATTGGCTTTAATATTGACGTCCATAGCCACCACTTTTATATTCTCAACATTTAAAAAACTAGAACGTGTGTTGAAATCTGCATTTTCTTCAGCAAATAGGGAGATAACCACTTCCCCTTTCTTCTGCACTGCCTATTAACCTGCCTGCTAGTTTTCAGCCTTTTTAGGGTTAGATGGGAGAGGTAGAAAGGAAGAGACAGCAGAGATCTCGCAGATGTCACTAACTTCGCTCTGTTGCCCCCTAGCATAGGTTGACTCCTCTTATGGACACTTTTCTATATTTCTCAAGGGATCCCTGCTGGGTGCCCTGATGATAATTCCTCTGGTCCATGCCTAATTTCCAACCCTCCCCTGCTTGTATTTGTCTTGCCAGCCACCCCAAATACTCTAGGCTGTCTTTCCAGTCTGCATGTGCAGGGTAACACGTATTCTAGTTTTCCTAAAACTTTCTCAGGTAATTCCTGGCATCCTGGCATAATTGTTAATATTTCTCCTTTCATTCTCAAAAACATCCCTAAATGGGCAGTAACTAATATTGCCACCTTTGGCCCAGCCCAGACCTGGAGCACAGGCACATGCAGCCTTGTTGCTCTCAGGACACTTTGACCATTCAAGTCCTTCCTCACAAGGCCACTCCTGGACAGCTCTGCCACCAGGCAGGTAACTAGATTGCACATTTCTGGGGCCTGCACATCTATGGAGAAGGATTCATACCACCATTCATTCAGTCCATGGTGTTGTCAGTTTCAAGCCTTCCAAGTGTCCCACTAAGAAGTGAATAAAGCAGGTAGCAGTCCTCCTGTTTTCTCCACCTTAGGACTATAGCTCCTATCAAAAAAAATTTTTTTTTTTTTCTCTTGTGACTTCCTTCTTGTTTTATAAATAAACCTAACATGGCCGCTATACATTGCCTTCTTGGTGGGACACATCCTCACAGCAAGCTGGAACCCATTAGCATAAAAGCCCACCAGCATTGAACTCATTCTATATTCTTCCAGTTGTTTTAAACATAGAACTACTCATCAGGAATTTAACCATTTAGAGCCTGCCTGCTTTGTGTACTCTGCAAAACTACATCCAACATCTCCTAGCCATGAATAAGACAAACTCAGTCCTATGTAGACCCCCATGTGGCTCCTGCCCTTTGGTGCTCTCTGGCCTAGAGGGTCTCATCCCTGCAGCTGAGCAACATCACCTGCACAGGTGAGTCCACCTCCAACTCCAGTCCCCATCCTCTCTCCCTGTCTGGGCAGTGGTCCCCTTACCAAAGCCTCTGAACTCTCTCTTGCCGTGAAGGACTTTTCCCAACACGTAAATAGGTCCGTGTTCTGCAAATAAAGCACGTATGTGTACTACCGCCACCTGGTGGTCATGTCTTTTTTCTTGATTAGCCCTGAAATCTAAATCCTCTGCCTTCTGATTCTTTTTTGTCCATGAAAAGGTTAAGGGGCTTTAAGAATTATTGAACAAGTATTCAGTTATTACACATGCTTTGAATATCTGCATTCTGGTCTATTACTTTATTTTTGGAAATCCTGATCTTTCAGTGAAAACTTTCTGTTCCGCATGTGTGGAACATCGTCTGTAGAAAGGCAACATCACAGGGTGATTTTTTTTTTGCTGGTTTTAGTACTTAATCCACAGACGAGATGTTACCCTGTGATCTCATTTAATACGCACAAGAAGGAAATCTATGAACATGTACTAAGGAAATAGAGGCTGAATATTAAATGGGAAAGAAGGAAATCCTGAAAGGAGACTGAGGCGTCTGGGAATTCTCCACCATCACTCATCACAGCTGCAGACTGGATGGTGACCTGAGAAGGACGATTTGAACGTACAGATGCCTGATGATAGCCTTTCCTTATAGTCCCCTGCATCTTGGGGACTTTTATCCTTTAGGGGCAAAGTCATCACAGGGAATAGTCTAATGCATGCAACAAAACCATAAGGAGTTATTCTAAGAGGTTTTCAAGGACATTTTTACTACAGGTTGTTTTCCACTTGCATTCTAAATTTAGAAATTTTGCACCTGTCTCAGGTACACCCAATCACGCAAGAGTAGGAAACATAACAGAAGAAACAAAACAGCAAAATGCCATGCCTGCACCCCTGAGTGCTTCTTTCTTAGTGGGGGACTGCGTTGTCATCTTAGAGTGTAATTCTGATACCACTGTCTGAAGCGACTCTGCTGCATTTGAAGAAGCTGGTGTGGCATCAAGTAGGAGGTAAGGGGAAGAGGGTGATAATGGACATGGGAGAGCAAGGGTCAGATCGTGTCCATAGTCCTGCCCGCTTGTGGCAGGTAGTTGAGTTTCCAGTTGAAAATGAAGCATTTTCCAGTTGAAAATGAAGCATTTTAAGCAGAGGAGAGAAGATGCTTGATTCATGTTTTAAAATGATCCCTCCGCTTCCTCTATGGAGAATAGATTGTGGAACATAAGTATTGGTGATTAGGTGGATGTATTAAAAAGCTCAGAAGACAGTTTAGAGATTAGATTAAAATCAAGTCAAGGTAAGTGTTTCTTTTTAAGCTCTGCCTTCCACTCCCATTTTTAAGCAGTGGACAGCAGGGCATTGCAGTGATAAATGTGAATTTTAAGTGTAAATGTTCCAATAAAGATAGAAACACTAATTAACACTGGAGGATTGGAGATCAGTTCTACAGGTAGAAAGAATTGAAGGGCACATTTAAATTCCCAAACATCAACCTGGCTTACAGGCCAATTATATTATTGGATATGAAAGAAATAACCAGAAGCTAATTTCTGGAGTTGAGAATCTGTACTCAAAGTCACTAGACACACACAAACACAACCTCATGAAAAAGTAGGTATTAATGTGGCTTCAGAAAAGTTACCTGGATTTTGCAAAACCTTTCATTGTCCAAATTAGTAACTGTCTCTGAAATTGACAAACTTAATGTGTTGGCTTAGCTCTAGCCCTCACACAAATGCAAAGAAAGAAAATCGGTAAAACTCAGCCATGCCAAACCTCACTAAGAAACCATAATCTCCAGATTTGGGGGTTCATGGAGAAAAGCCCAAAACAAGGCTATATCCATTGTGAAGCTAGTTCTACAAATGAATCCCAGAGACTCAAACATCTCTCCAAACTTCCTGGAAATTTCTGCAACACACAGGTCTTTTTAAGACCACCAGGATGACAATCTGCATCAATTTCTTCATCTCAGAACTGTTTTTTATGGTATGTTCTTGTTTCAGTCATTATGAAACAGCACTGGGAGAACGTTTCCCCTTTGCATGTGAGCCTGTGAGGCCTTGCATTCAGAATGTGAGGCATGCCTATCCTAGTCATAAGATGCTATTTAAAGGCCCCTGGAATTTCACATCACAGTCTCTTGTTAATGTTCCCCCGCATGTCTTCATCTGGATGTGACTGTCACCTGTGAAGTAGTTTGAAAGCTACTAGCAGCAGCAGAATCTGTAATTCCAACAGTTGCACAAAGGGTAAGCCTGGGAGTTAAATGTGTTAGAGTCGCTGAACCTCACATGGTTTATGATGCACATTTGTGTTTTCCCAGGCTATGGGAACCATGTCTGGCTGGAAAATTTGAAATTGGACAGGGATGTTTAGATGTTTAGAACAAAACATCTAATAGCTAAGCAGTTCCTGAAATTCATCCTCTGAAAACGTCGACTAGGGGCCATTAGAATTTCTGAATTGAGAAAAAGGGCCAACGTGTTTTCATGGAAGCCTTGGAAGAGGTGAATTCCAAGGTGGTTTTAAAGAAAAAAGTGCTACGCCAGTGATGTTCAAGAGAATTTAAAAGGTGATTTCTTCCTCAGCAGAAATCACATTTGGGGGGCCCTTGTGCTATATCCGAATGGAAAGTTAGAGTTTGGAATCTGATTTAGAAAAGCGAGTAATTTAGACACATAAACATAGATGTTAGTGTATCTGCTCAGTTCTATGGCTATGTAGACAGATAAGATTTTCTTCCCACAAGCTTACTAAGATCACTCCGTATTAAAGAATTATATAATTTTATAAAGCTTAGAATGTTTTCATACTATGTTATCTCATTTCGCTTTGATTTAGTACTCTTTACATTTCTTTAAAGGACTGAAGTGCTGAGATTTTTTCCAAGTCAGATTAAGAACTTCCCATTTTAAAATTCATCATTTCATTATAGATTTTTCAGTAGAGCCTGAAAAGAGTGAAATGGCTTTTCTAATTCACTTCCATTCTGTTCACATGCTCTGCTTTGCTCATCGCCACTGTTTTTCCTCCTTAAAGACTCGAAGAAGAAAAATATTTTCAAATATTAAACTTCTTTCACTGCAGAGACCCATCTCTTCTGAATGATGCACTTTATACTCCTGATTTTATTCTGTTGTTAGAATAATTCAGTAATTGCTACCAATATTGTGGTTTCTGATTGGTGTGGAACACAAGGCTTAGAGAATTCAGGATCTTGCTCAAGGTCGTTTTGTGGGTTGAATTTTGTCCCTTGAAAGACACATTGAAGTCCTCACCCCAGCAGTGACAAATATAACCTTGTTTGGAAACGGGGTCTCTGCAGATGTCAAGTTAGGATGAAGTCATTGGGTGTGTCCTAATCCATATGACAGGTGTCTTTATGAGAAGAAGTTTGGATTGAGAGACAGAGATACAGAGAGACAACACTTTGAGGACACAGAGAGAGAGAATAGTCACGTGTCCGTGAGGAAGGCACAGATTGGACGGATGTGGCCTCAAGCTACCAGGAGCTGGAAGAGGCAAGTGGGCATCCTTAGAGGATTCAGAGGAGAAAGCCCCCACCTACACTTTGATTTTTGCACTTGTAGACTCCAGAAGTTCGGTAGTTTAAAGCTACCTAGTCTGCGACCCTTTGTTGTAGTAGTTTTAGGGAACTAACACAGGCATGAAACTAGGGGTAGAGAAATGAGTAACATACGGGTTTGTTTAATCCCAAAGCCTAAGTCTCCTGTGCTGAACATGCTCCTATGAAGACTTTCTATATGTGTTTAATTTGGTGCCTACATGTGGGGCCTTTGAGATGAGTCAAGATACAGTGTTTATACTATAGTATCTTCTAGACAGGTTAGAAAACAAATCACAAATAATAATTCCAGAAAATATTTATAGAATGCTATAGAAGTTATATCAATACATATATTGTATTGAGTCTTTGGAAGTATGTAAAAATAGCTGTGTACTTTCTAGCAATTACAGGTTTTAATATGTGTGGAAGGGTATAAGTCTAATACATGTTTTCCTTAAACCAAAAGCAATTTCAAAAGCCCTTGCTGTTTTCATCAATATCCATAAATTCTCATCTCTTAGAGGATTTGGAAGTGAGTGAATCATTGAATTCTGTAACACCTAGTTGTTGTAAACTAGTACTTACTAATAACTTGAAACTTGGTTCTTTGATTGTTTATAATTGTATTTCTAATAAGTTGTTGTAGAGAACATAAATCGCATGGTTTTCTATATGGCAGGATACAGTTTTTACATAGTTCCTGCAAGTTATTTCTGCAGAGTATTTTCACTACAGTATCCCAAAAACCTCCATAGGTACCTGCTACAAATAGGCGCTTAATAAGTCTTTGCTCCATGAAGTAGTTCTGGTACATTGTCTTTTAAGGTGATGGGAATAAAAAATATAGTACCTATATTTATGAGGGTTGTTAATTTTTAGTCCTCTTTATTCCTTTATTCAGTTCCATATGCCCACCTAGTAACTTCTTTTTCTACTGTCAAATGGGTTTATCGTTATATGCAGTGAAGTCTTCTAGTAATAAATTGTTTTGGCTTTTGTAAGTTTAAAAATGTCCTTTGTTTGAGAATACACCTGCACTGCTGGTGGGAATGCAAGCTAATGCATCCCTTCCAGAAAGAAGCTTGGAGAACACTTAGGGAACTAAAAGAAGACCTAACGTTCGATACTGCAATTCCTCTACTAAGTATATATCCAGGTGACCAAAAATCATTTTACAACAAAGACATTTGCAGAAGAATGCTTATTGCAGCCCAATTCATAATTTCCAAGTCATGGAAGCAGCCCAAGTGGCCATTGAGCCATGAATGGATTAACAAATTGTGGTATATGTAGGCCATGGAATATTATGCAGCCATAAAAAAAAAGATGGAGACTTTACGTCTTTTATGTTTACATGGATGAAGCTGGATCATATCCTTCTTGGTAAAGTATCTCAAGAATGGAAGGAAAAGTGTCCAATGTACTCAGTACTATTATAAAACTAATATATAATCATCTACACATGATACAAATGATAAAAACACAATGATAGCCCAGAAAGAAAGAGAGAAGAGGAGGGCAAAGGGAGGGGAGGTGGGTAGCCATGTGGAGGGAGGGTAATTGGTGGAACCTCACCTACTGTGCATAATGCAAGGGTACATGTTAAAGACATTAAGAGCAGAATA
This sequence comes from Loris lydekkerianus, assembly GCA_963574355.1. Classification (NCBI taxonomy): domain Eukaryota; kingdom Metazoa; phylum Chordata; class Mammalia; order Primates; family Lorisidae; genus Loris; species Loris lydekkerianus. Next base: position 10,307 of record CAUYPK010011228.1, read on the forward strand.
TAAATGTCTTAACGCAACAATTAAATAAATGAGGTGAAGGCTGTGTTAACCAGTTTGATGTAAGCATTCCAAATTGTATATGAAATCATTACATTGTATCCCATAAATGCAGTAATGTACACAGTTATGATCTAATGAAAAAAAGAAAAAAGTCCTTTGTTTCTCTTTATTTCAAACATATATATGTTCAAATATATACATGTATTTCTTAGTGTAGAATTCAGCTTGACTTTTTTTCTTTCTATCATTTGAACATAGTGTCCTGTTATCTTCTCACTCGCATTACTTCTGAAAAGAAATACCTTCTTAGAGTCATTCCTTTCTATATAACTAGTTGTTTTTACAAGGCATTTTTTTCTTTGTAACCAATTTTGATTAACTCAATTGTGATATTTCTTTGTGCATTTTTGTGGTTCTTTTGCTTGGGTTTTAATGAGCTTCTTGGATTTATGGGTTTATAGTTTCATTAAATCACTTATGCAAATATTTCTGTACCTCCATATTATGGGAATTTCAATTACACATTTATTGGGACGTTTCTCCTGGGCATGATGAAGCTCTGTGTGTATTTTTTATGTGCCCTTTCCTCCCTCCCTGTGTCTGTGTGTTCAGTTTGGAGAACTGCAATTACTTTGTCATCAAATTCGCTGACTTCTCCTCGGCCTCGTCTAATCTGTATGCACCACACCCAGCTTAATTTTTCATCTCACACACATTGTAACTATCATCATATAATTTCACCTTGTATGCTTTTTATATCTTTCTTATCTCCATGCAAATTTTTCAACCTTTCACTTAGCATTTTGAACATATTGAATAATTGTTTTGCTCTTCTATTCTAATTCTAATACATGTGCCACTTTCAGGTTGGTTTTGATTGGCCAGTGTTTTGTCTCATTATGGGTTATATTGTTCTGGGGTGGTTTTTTGTTTGTTTGTTTTTTCTTCTTCCTCCTCCTCCTCCTCCTCCTTCTTCTTTTTTTTTTTTTATGCTTGGTGATTTTTGACTGAATGTAGAATACTGTGAAATTTATCTTTTTGGATATATTATATATATAATTTCTATAGATGTTCTTTTTATCTAAAGAGATCTGGCATTCTACTGAAGAGCAAGAGGGGGCTCCCCATATTATCTCTGGGGATTTCTGTGGGGACCTTCCTTTTCTCTAGTTTGATGCTCCCTGGACTATAAATTTCTTCTCCTCAACTTGGGCATTGGAACAGCCTCTCTCTGATTCCCCTTTCCTTCCTGTGGCCTGGAAACTCTCTCAAGTTCATGTATGGGGAAAGCTTAGGGGTTCCCTTTATTAATTTTCTTTCTCTCATAAATCACTGTTCTTTTTTGCTCATATTTAATACACTGGAAATTGTTTCACATATTTGTCCAGTCATTTTATTTTATTTTAAGTATAAGAGTGAACCATTCCCTATTACTTCTCCCAGAGAAAGCCTGTGAATACATTTTATTTGGAAAAAATAAAAGGAAATGACATTTCATCATAGAAAATGCAAACAAAACACACACACACACACACACATTTTTTCTCTTTTTGTTCCCTAGTTAATAGCTCCAGATATATTCCTTTAGTTTATTCTTTCAATATGGTGATCATTAATTGTGCTTGGTATGGGGCTCTTTGCCTACCTGCCCTGGCAATGGAGGCCCACTTGCTGTGGAAGGCAAATGTACCCTGCTTTGTAAGCTCTTATACTCTGTAAGCCTATCTCTTTCTCTTCCTCAATAAACTTGGCCTCATGCTTGCCTTAAAAGAAAATAAATAATTGTACCTGAGATGTGACATAGCACAGCTTTAGATAGTTGAAAATTGCATCTTTTATCTGCCTTTAAAAATTATTTGGCTAGTTTTACAAGTCTTTTTATATGTTTAATACCTAGGATTAAAAAGACTGTATGAAAATAATTAGTGCGAAATAAAATATTCAAATGCATTCTCAAAATATCAGGTTATAATTCAAGGTATAAAATAAACAGACTTCGTTTTTCAAATACAACTTTTATAATGTAAAGAAGCCATCTGGAGTGCATTTGGACGTGGGCTGGGAGAATCCTGTAACAGTTGTAATAAATTGATGGTCTTTCATTTCTCTTTCTAAATTTTCTAAAAGCAGAGGCTGGGTTTCTCTAACTTATCTCTTTACCTTCATTGTCTAGGTCAGTGTGTAGACTATAAAGAGCATCAACAATATTTGATGATGGATATGTAAATGAGTGAGTTCATGTGGAGCATAGTCCAATAAGTTGCTTCATACAACTCTAAAAACCATTAAGCACTAAGTTCTCAGAAACACCTGCCATGGACACCATCAGTTGAAGGCAGCTTCTGCACCTCATCTGGAGAAGAGGACACTTCTTTCTCTATACTACTTTTTTTTCTTTCTTTTTCTTTTCTTTCTTTCTTTCTTTCTTTTTTTTTTTTTTAAGAGACGGAGTCTCACTTTGTCGCCCTCGGTAGAGTGCTGTGATGTCATAGCTCACAGCAACCTTCAACTCTTGGGCTTAAGGGATTCTCTTGCCTCAGCCTCCTGAGTACCTGGGACTACAGGCGCCTGCCATAATGCCAGGCTGTTTTTTGTTGCAGTTGCCACTGCTGTTTTAGCTGGCCAGGGCCGGGTTTGAACCCACCACCCTCGGTGTATTGGGCCGGCACCCTACCCACTGAGCCACAGGCACTGTCCTCTATATTACTTCTTGAAAACATTATTCCAGAGAACAATTGCTCATAAATATACATTAGTATGAGGCACACAAAGATGAAACAAGGAATTATAATGTAGCATCTTAATGAAGAAAGTTGTAAACAATTAACAATCCAGGTGTTCACATGAGAACTTCTCAGATAGCCAAACTATGCTCAGAGTTAAATAAGAAACACTAGTTACATAAGCATTCTTGGAAGGTGGTTTATGAGAAACAAAAGTATCTGCTCTCCCTATAGGTGGGTAATTGTTTCTTATAAAATCTATCTATGTAAGACATAGCTTGACAAGAATGACTTCTATTTGAAACAAATTCCTTATCTGTTTTCTTTTCTCCCTTCTAAAAGTAAAGGCAATTCATAAGTCTGATCTAATCTCTGATAAATGCAATTTGTCCTTAGCAAAGCTATAAATACAGTCACAATGAGGTTGACTTTGGATTCATTCAACCCACTGTGACCAATGAGAAATAACCAGCTTGAGAAGTCAATGCTGTGGACAAAGACAAGAATCTGTGCATTTACCAGCCCTTCTGGGTGAATTGAATCGGTATTCAGTGGGTCTGCTAAGGTAGAAATGAGAATTCTTGAAATAAACTTATTTTAAGTTCACATTTCCATTATCCAGTAAAATCTCTTTATTCTCTTACATTCCTGTATGTTTTTGTCATTTATTTATAGCCAGCAGTTAAGATAGCACAGAGTACAGGAAAGGAGTGAGAATGCCCTAGTACATAAGATAAAGTGTCCCTCCTGTTTAAAAGCAGCCCGATGGGCTGTGCTAACCCCGTACATCACCTTAGCCCCATTCTTCTCTCCTCACACCGGTCTTCTTTCTGTTCCTTGGGCAGGCTGGTTTTTTTCTCAACTTAGGGCTCTTGTGCTCACAATTCATTTTATTTTACTTTTTCCTCAGTGATCTTCTATTCTGCCTCACTTTGGTCTTTATTTGAGTCTCAGCTCAAATACACCCTCTCTAAAGGTATTTACCATGACCATCCGGTTTAACATTTCCTATGCACCAATGCACATTCCTTACATACCTGCACGATCTTCCATGTAGTACTTGTTTTTACCTAAAATTATTATGTCGTTTATGTCTGTTTTAGGTAATGGATACACTAAAAGCCCCAACTTAAGCATTATAAAAGTATCCTCCAACAAAATGTGAGCTTGATCTGTTCTGATCAGCATAGTATTCTCAAAAGAATTCTCTAGAATGCTGCTGGCCCACGGCAGATCTCTGGGAAGCATTTGTGGGAATGATATGAAAAAAACTACAAATAAACATTAAGCACAGAATGGATGGCTAAATTTGGTATAATCGCACACACGAATACTCTACACCAAGAATTAAAACATTACCCATAACCACATGGACTGCAGTGATTTACACAAGAAGCCAGGTACAATAGGATATATGCTGTAAATCTTTTGGATGTCACAACATGGCCTAGAAAGCAAAGAAAAAAATACAGTATACACTGTATGAATTTCATTTAGGTAAAATACAAGAATAGGCAAAATAAAATCATGCTTTTGGAAATCAGAGCAGTGAGTAATCTGGGAGGGCGGTAGAAGGAAGGAGTCAGGGTCTGCTCTTGGCCCTGTGCTATTTCCTGACTAGGAGCTGGCCTTACCAGCATGATCAGCTTGTGAGTCTGTATCAAGCTTTCTGCACCTGTTACATTTTAATTAACTTGAATTAAATATTGCATTGGCTTAAATTCAATACTGCATTTGCTGCTTAAGTAGTATTTGGGGGTATTGTTTTTGCCTGTTTGGCATATCTGTGATGTCCAAGTTTATACACATATATATAATCATACATTTTATATGTACATGTACATATACAATGTCTCCATTATATAAAATGTTTAAAAATATATATAATTTCATATGTAAGTATATATAAATTATATACATTATATGTGTATAAATAATATATGAAAAATTATAAATAAGTCTGGAGGAAATATATACTTTTTAAAACCATATAATTCATCTACATATAAAACATAAATATACATATAAATAAATATAAAAAATACATAGATGAGAATTGTATCTCCTCAGAAACATGATAGGGTTTCTTTCCATGATGATGAGTAATGATCCTCTTGAATTTTCTTTGTCCTTTCACTGACATGAATGCAGGCGGGTAAGATGCTGGGCTGGCAGGGACTGGACAGGTGTTTTCCTCTCTCCAGGCCTCATGATCGCTGGGAAGGCTGGTGACTGTGGTTTGTTGTGTCCATTGTCCTCGGCGTCCTAGGAGAGACAGACTGAGATGGACTCCCCTTCCCACCAAGACCTCAGCCTTCATCTACTTTGCTGCAAGAGACCTACGATTTCCAGGTGGTTGTTAATCTGCACCCAAGAGAAAAATTAAAGGAGGAAAACTTCTGCCCAGAGCAGTGCCCAGGCTGCTTGCGGGAAAGTGGGCCACTCTTAACAGTAAGAGCTAAGAGAAAAGTAAGAGTTAAGAGAACCCCCCAGCAATTCCTCCTCTAGAAATTATCCCAGGCTAGTAACTGTCAAAGAAATATATATGTATTAGTGATAAATAGGAATTATTGTAAATGACTACATTAGGAAACTAGATACATAAAAGAGAAATTATCCCTTAAAACAGACATGTAGAAAAATATTGACTACATGGGAATGCTCATGAGTTATTGTTAAATGAAAATAGGTCACATTGCAACATTAAATCATGAAAAAGAATTATACATATTTATAAGAAATAATGTCAGTATAGAAGAATATACAATAAAAGCGGATATTCCTGGTCAGGGTATTATTGATATTGATGGTATATTTATTGCCCTTTTTATTTTCTAAATAGTCTACAATAAAGTGTTTTTATATTTACAAAAATGTATATAAAGGGTTTTTTTGGTGTGTGTGAGTTTTATAAGAAAGTATTTGCAACCATTGATTTGAGGCCACAAAATGAATCAGAGTAGTAATTAAAAACATTATTATTATTTTTTTTTTTTTGCTCAAAATGTCTTTTTCTTTTTGCTTTTATACAAATACTCTTTTCTTTATGGTCTATGTAAAGGAAATAATCTTGACTTTATAACATGTTAGTTATATGTCTTTCTTATTGTTGTTATGTGTAAATAATTTACGTATTGACGAAGATATACTAATGGGTAGATTAACGTAGGATGGTAGTGATACATCATGGTAAAATAGTAAGAATAACATTTTCTGGCCTAGTTTGGTATGGGAAAAGCTATTAGTTGCTGGAGCATTGGATGAGAACCTGCTAAAAGATTTCATTAAAGGGTATCCTAAAACTTAGAAGCTCGTGTGGATTTTTCAGCCCTTCCTGAAATCAATGTGATCCCTCTGAGTCATATAGAACGATGGTGTCTTAGTTCTGCTATTGGAACCAATTCCCAATATGGCAATTTATTTCCTCCCTAAACAAAGAACATAAATCACAACTTCCATAATTGTTGCATTCTCCCTAAAGGAAGCTACTTGAAACGAAAGTACATTTTTTTTTTTTTCATTGTCAGAATGAGGTTACTTAATATAGTGCTGGATCACAGTTATTCGTATCACTTTATGAGAATCCTGGGAAATCTCTGGTAGTTGATCGTGGTTTTATAAAATCCTAACTCACGCTATTAAACTGAGTACCACTATCAGGCCCACGGAAAATCAAGTATAATCTTTGGCTTCTGATTTTTCTTCCAGTTATTTCTGGTTTCTGAGGCTACTCTTTTTTGTTCTTTTCCTGAAAATCGAGTACTCTGCAAAATGCACCCAAGTTAAGGATGCTCCTGGCTCAGTGAATTTAGCAAGGATGGAGCAAAACAGACTGACTTGCATCACCCCAAGTCTTTGCCGTCTGGCAAATAAAGAATTTTGAACACAATAACTGCATTTTTCTGCTTAGAGTTTGGGTAACACTTTTTTTTTTTTTTTTTTTTCTATCATTGAAAGTAGAAATTGGCAGGCTATGTTGAGATTTTGATATAAAAGGTCATTTGTCCACAGCAAAGGGAGCCTGGGAGGGTGAGGTTATAATTACCTTCTTGTGGCCTCATGAGACGTCTAAGGCAGGTTCTCATTTTCTCTCTCTTGAAATTCAAAGCACAGAAAATGTGGTGCCTCTGAATTCCTATACCTAGATTCTTGACCTATTGTCTCTATAACCTGGGTAGGGGAAACAGTTCATTATTCCAGTTAAATGTGGAATCTTTAATCCAGACATCAAATCAGCACACGTGTTATTTGTTTATTTATTTATCTATCTATCTATCTATTTTTCAGCTTAGGATGTTCATTGATTGATTCAGGAACATGTCTCAAAGGGAACAGAGAAGACACATTGTTGTATTTGCTCTGGAAAAGATTTCAAGTGTATTTTCTTAAGCAAAGCATTTAAATCTAAACACGAACACAGTTTTTACCAAAGGTGGTATTTTCTTCCTCTTAGATCTTGACTCCAATCAGTGATTTCTTGTGCACATTTCTTATTGTACACCAACCACCGATTGTCGAGGAGGCCCCAGGCACGACGCTGTCTGAAGGAAATATCTTACAAGAAGACTGCGACACGGGCATTGGCCCGTGCAGACCTAACCATTCTGAGCCCCGTTCCTATCATCTATAAAAAGGGGGTAGTAATAAGATCCCCGGCATGTGTGTGGATGAGAAGATGTACACAACGTACAAGCACAGCGCCAGGTGTGAAGACACAATGGTGTAATAGTAGCTTTTTTTGGTATTTTTGCCCTTGTTCCAGCCTTCCACCCTGTCTAGAACTGACTGGCTGTAGTTACGGAGAAGCACACATTTATTTTAAAATAGTGCAACCCTTTAAAATTCTCGGGTGTGAGCTACTACTGCACACACACACACACACACTGTCTAAAGGCCGTCTGGACAGCATTTGTGCTCCGTGTTTGCTGTGTGCTTGTACCACTGAGTTGGAGTGTGTGGTGTAGGGCCCACGGTGGGAGCCTCCCCGGGGTCAGGACTTGCTGCACAATCCCCCTCTAGTCTTCCCTCTCGGGGAGGGTCTACTTTTACAAAGAAGCTGCTGGGTTGTCCAGCACTCGGGACCAGCTCCTCCTGGTCAGCAGAGTTGTTTCCTGCATTTTTTCTTTTTTGTAGAGACAGAGTCTCACTTTACCGCCCTCCGTAGAGTGCCGTGACATCACAGGACTCACAGCAACCTCCAGCTCTTGGGCTTCCACAATTCTCCTGCCTCAGCCTCCCAAGCGCCTGGGACTACAGGTGCCCGCCACAGTGAATGGCTATTTTTTGGTTGCAGTTCAGCCGGGGCTGGGTTTGAACCCGTCACCCTCTGTATATAGAGCCAGCGCCCTACTCACTGAGCCACAGGTGCGCCCTGTTTCCTATATTAATCAAACATGCATAGAAGAAACAAAGAAACCTGTCTATGCTTTTCAGGGTTTTGAAAATAATTTGGTTGTAAGTCTAACAAATAGAGAACATAATATGGAATACTGTAAAAAGGTGGTAGATGGTTATGAAATATGAGCGATCACTTTCTAACCATCTATGATATCTAAAACTCCAATAATCTGATAGAAAATCATTTTCATATCTTTTGAGGTGTGTGTGTGGGGGGGGTTTGGGCAGGGCGTTCACGGGAGGGACCCATGATGACTCTTCAGTGTAGTGGCAGCACCTTGATGCCTGCCCAGCTCATCTTCTTTTAGAGGGTAGAGTAGATAAATCCAGCGTCGTGTTGCTTCTTTTAGGTACAGAACAGCGAAGAAAATAGAATTTATCTGCTTCAGTCTTTACTATAACTATCATGTCCAGAGCAATACCTGCAATATATTGTGTACTTAATAAATATTTGGTGACTTAGATAAGTAAAGGTCATTTAAGTTCATCATTATTATTAAGTCTACTAGCCAGCTTGTATTTATATCATTTCCATCTTCTTGTCTGCTAGGTAGCCCCACAACTATGTCACATGGATCTGAGTCTCATTTTTTTGTGACAAATTTGTTTGAAAATAATTGGAATTTCCTAATGAAGACAGGAGTGTAGGAAGTGGAGGACATGGTGTCCTGGACCACTGTGGAAATCCAGAGAGGGCATTTCAGCCTAAGACTGAATAGATGAACCCTACAGAACGTCAGTGTGGGCCAGAACTTAGGGTGGGTTAGACTTACACTTAATTCCATGGTGTTGTGCCCAGATCATGAAGTCCCCATAGACCCCCAGGGAGCCGATTCCGATGTAAAAGTCAAAGAGCCTTTATTGTTACAAGCTCCAGCCTGGGCCCCCGGGGGGGCTGCTGTAATGGATCCAAGCCAGGACCCCCAAGCTCTGAAGCACGGGATTTTTAAAGTGCAGCACAGCAAAGTGGTTGTATACAACTTAACAAAGGGACTGCTTCTGGATTGGCTGCCACTGGGCCTGCCATATGACCTGATCCAGAGGGCAGTTCCTGATGGGGGGCCGGTGGCTCATGATTTCAGGGAAATGCCTGCTTTTACAGGAAAGTGAAACTTTCACAACAAAATGGCGGAGAAAATGAAACTTAACTTCTAAGATGGCATCATTCATCCAAGATGGCGTCAGTCTGGTTCTCCCACATGGAGTGGCAAGGTCTGTAATAGCATTCGCAGGTTGCCTTGTCCCAAAGGAATGCAGAGATCTGCCTTAGTCCACATTGAGAAGAGTGAATACCCAGATCCTGGTGGAAAGCAATTGTTTTTCTTTAGAATCCACACTTGTAATAACATGGATCTATTCTCTAATAATGACTACCACTTTGATTTTGTCTAGTGCACCTCGCCAGAGTCTTCCACACAAGTCTTCTATTGGACAGAATCCATGTTCATACATTATCTAAACTGTGACCCCAAATTCTCATTTCCTCCTTCCCTTCCTTCTTCCACTTTCTTATTTCCCCCTCTCTGCTTTTCTGCTCTTTAGCTGGTTTTGTTATGTGAGCTCTGAGCATCCTAAACTTTATGGATTTAGGTCTTTTCAGGATTAAGGTGTTTTCTCCAAACAATATTTTTCTTATTGTCAGTCAAAACAAAGTGTGTGAAAGTTCAATAACAAAAGAACTTTGCAGATAAAGCCACTCTTTTGTCTGAGAGAAATAGGGTGTTGGTAGAATCCCCTCAGCATATATGTTGGGGGCGCATATTGAGAGCTAGTATTTATCCATCCAGTGGCCCTCACGTCTTACTAATGTCTTTTCCTGGGGAAGCATGTTTATGCAACATACAGATTTATATTTACTGCGTGAGAGTCCCACAGAAATTGATAATTGCAAACAAACAAACAAACAAACAAACTCCACAGATGATGTCAACTCTTAGAGATAGGAACCACTTGTCTGTGCCCCCAAAGACCAAATTTTCCCAGTATAGAAAGTGTTTTTCCCTTATTGATGTATGTTGTTATTTCTGACCTTGCATGTCTCTAAAAGTGTTTCCTGCTGGTGTTCCAGTCAACGCTCTGCCTCAGATAAATTATACTTCACTGGAAATAGATCCTAGAACAATTACTTCAAGCAGGTTTCTCACTATGTGAAAAACAATGGAGATCCAAAGTAAGAAGGAGCCAAAGGAGGCATGGTATTTTTTTTTTTTTACCAAAAATAAGTAATTAATTGCTCAAGGTAATCCCAGAAATTAAAACCAGGACCAGATAAATCTGCAGGCTGTTGGAGGACGCCTGTGAGAAGCATATTCCTCCCCTTCTGTCCCCAGTGGTTTCCTGATATAGCCTGATTGACATCCCAGGCGGGCTTAATGTATGCAAATGTGCTCCATTACCTAAAATGCAAGGATGCATTTCTCTCTGTTTGTCTACCTAATGCTGTTGTAAAAAAACATTCAGAAATACTTTGAGTGGCAAAATATGAACCTAACCAATAAATCCAGAGGATTTTCTGAAATGCCACATTTGTAAAGATTTAATAAATTGTTTTGACTAATTCCATAGTGCACTACTGTCAATAGGCTCCTTATTGTTTTGGAGAGGGGGTTCTCTTTTTTCTTTTTTTAAAAAAAGTAGACCATATTTACAGCAGTTTTAAATTTATGGAAAAACAGAGCAGAAAGTACAGGAAGTTCCCCACAAGTCCTCCTATTATTAATATCTTGCAGTGATGTGGTGTATTTGTTACAATTGGTTAGCCAATATTGGTACACCCCAGGGTACCCCAAAACAAAATTTGGGGATGAATACTTTACAAAGGTACATTTCACCACAATTTCCCATTTTTCCTATGTACGGTTACCATAAGGGCAACTTTTGGGACAGCCTGTGCATAATGTCATGTATCCACTGCTGTAATATTATACAAAGTAGTTTCCCTGCCCTAAAAGTCCCCTTTGCCCCATCTATTTATCCACCCCTCCTCCATCCCCTGGCAACCACTGATCTTATACTATCTTATACTGTCTTCCCAGTATTCCCTTTTCAATAATGCCCTAGAGTTGGAATCATGCAACATGTTTCCCTTTCAGTTTGATGCATTTTCTTAGCAATAGGCATCTGAGTTTCTTCCACATTTTCTCATGATTTGAGAGCCTTAGCTCTTTTTTTATTGCCAACTAATACTCTGTTGCATGGATGTGACATAGTTTTATTTCTATGGAGTGGCACAGGCCTTCAAAGTTAGTAAGGAATAGTGTGGATTATGTAACTTAGTTTTCTCTCCCAAAGTGGAATGAACAAATAACGGCCTTTGATTTGAAGAGTCCCTTGGGTTCCCTGAAGCAGACACGTGCCTCCTCCCCTAAATTTCATGTAGTACAGCCTGTGCTGGGTCAGCTGGGGATGGCTGACCAGGGTCAGAGCTGGCAGCGTCCGTGCTGCATGGAGGCTTAGCCAAGGCCAGGCAGCGCTGGTCAAACCCTGACCCTTCACAGCTGAATCAGGCCCAGGGATCTGGACCATCACCAGCAGGTTAATCCTGTGGAAAGGCGTCTAATCTTAGCATGGGTAACAGCCCTCCCCTAACTGCAGAGCGGTTGATCCTGGGGTTATTCACATCCAGGCAGCTGGAGAAGGCTTCACACCCTGTGAACCAGCCTCCTGTTGGCAGGTGGGGAGGAAGTAGGTGTGGGGAGAGGAAGGAGGCCAGGTGCTGGCAGAGCAGCGTCACCAGGACAGCTGAGTGGAGACAGCAGGCAGCAGGTCTCCTGCCTGGGCAGCATCTGGTGGCTTCTTACCTTACCAGCTTTTTTCAGAAAGAGGCTGTAGATGCCCATAAACCTCTCAAAGGATGTGGCTGTGTATTGAAGAGTATGTGTGGGGGGAGGGGACAGGGAGAGAGAGAAAGAGAGAGAGAGAGAGATTGAGATATTTCACAGCAAAAGAAAATTAGCAAACTATTTTAAATGTTATTCCGTCTTCACGGATTTTTAGATCCAGCTCTTTGTATTAGTTTTCTAGTGCTGCTATAACAAACACCACAGTCTTAGGCACTGAAAACCGTACTAAGTGCTTTTCTTAAGACCTTATTGACAAGAAGCTATTCATAGGTGTCTGGGCCCAAATCAAAGTTCAGGGGAGAATTTTTCCAGGAGTCTTAGATTCCTATTAAATCCAGGGGAGAACTTTTCTTCTGCTTGCCTTCTTTTCTTTTTTTTGTTTTTTCTTTTGTTTTGATTTGCCTTTTCCAGCTTTTAGAAGCCATCTGCATTCCCTTGTTCCTGGCCCTATCCTGCACCTCCTAAGACACCTTCAATCAACACTTTAATCTTTTCTCTTTTCTTTTTTTATATCACAGTATCTTTTTTTATATCAAGTACCTATGTTTTGAATGCATGAATCGCTTTTGAGCCTTTTGAGTAAAGTTATAACTGTGCCCCTCACCCAGAGGGTGCCCTTTGCACCTGTTAAGTGTGAATTTACCATCCCCTCCCGCCCCCTGCCCACTTACTTGATCTCTGCTGAGTTTCACTACTTTAGGTGCATCAGAGTTGATCAATTAGCCTCAATTTAATAGTATTTGTACTATTTGTTTTTCCATTCTTGTGATACTTCACTTAGAAGAATGCTGTCCAGGTCCATCCAGGTTGTTACAAAGACACCTCAATCTTTCTCCCCTTGCCTGACTCTTCAGCTCCTCCTACTCCCTCCATCATTTTGAATATCTTTTCAGTTACCTGATCGTTGTGGTTGTGTTAAGCCCACCCAGATCATTCAGGAATAATCTTCCTGGTTTATTGTCAGCTGATTAGCAATCTCAATCCCTTCTGCCACCTTCATTCCCACTTATTACTTAATATCATCTATTCATTCATAGGTTCTGAAGATTAAAACATGAACAGATATGGGGCATTATTCTTCTAACCAGAGTCTCCTTATTCATTTCCACTGTATCTCCCTTCTCTTCTCAGCTTCTCCAGTGGGCATTGGATTGTACCACAAATATTAGGAAATCTTCCCAAATTTTAATCCATACTTCCCCTTCTCACTTGGAAGAGGACCCTATAACCAAAGTGGAGCTGAAGCCATTGTCCAAGGGAAACATATCAAAGGTTTTTCTGTGAATATTATAATGAGTTTTTATGTTTGTGACCTTCAGCAGCAAAACACCCCCCTAAACTTTGTGACTAATCATGGAATTTTCACCACAAAATGAATGTTCTTGGAGTTCTTCCACTCCAAAAATAATTGCTTATAAATTGCTCCAAGAAAATGTCTTTCTTTTGCAAATACTTCATTAAGATTTTATCAATTTTGTTCCTATATTCATTTCCTTTTTACATCTAACTATAAGAACTGGTTAGGCATTTTCAATGAAAGCCAAAGAGTTACAGAAAATCTGGTTGTAAGGTGAAATTCCTTATGTTGATGGAGGTTTCCTAACGCAGTCTGTCTTTATAAAGATACAGTCCAAACTGTGGTATATGTACACTATGGAATATTATGCAGCCTTAAAGAAAGATGGAGACTTTACCTCATTCATGTTTACATGGATGGAGCTGGAACATATTCGTCTTAGTAAAGTATCTCAAGAATGGAAGAAAAAATATCCAATGTACTCAGCCCTACTATGAAACTATTTTATGGATTTCATATGAAATCTATAACCCATTTAAAACCTAAGAATCTGGGGAAGAGGGAGAGGGAGGGGAGAGCGGGGGGAGGATGGGCAGAAGGAGGGTGATTGGTGGGATTACACCTACGGTGCATCTTACAAGGGTACATGTGAAACTTAGTAAATGTAGAATAGAAATGTCTTAACACAATAACTAAGAAAATGCCAGAAAGGCTATGTTAACCAGTGTGATGAAAATATGTCAAATGGTCTATAAAACCAGTGTATTGTGCCCCATGATCACCTTAATGTACACAGCTATGATTTAATAATAATTTTTTAAAAAGAAACAATAGAAGGTAATATGCTTGCTCAGAGAAACTGCTGGCATCTTTGTTCCCTTCCTTAGTTTATCCTCTAGGCTAATGAGCAAATAGCCTTCCATAAAATCTGAGTGGAACTGACACTTAGAGCCACCATCAGAACCCCACAAATGGGCAGTGGTCCACTATGCTTTCAACTTTGAAAATTCTATCCTGTATGTCTTGTCTCTTTATCACTCATCATTTCTAACATTATATTTCTTCAGTCAGTTGCCACCAGATCCATAGTTCTTAAGGGACTTTGCCCCCAAGGTGGGACCCCATCATTTGGCGCCCAACATGGGGCTCAAACCCATGACCCTGGGATTAAAAGTCCCATGCTCTAGACGGAGCTAGCCCAGCAGCAGTAGCATGGCTTTCTGAAAGGGACCCCATTCTGCCTGCACCCAATTCCATGTTATTACCATCCCTTTTCCTTCTGAATGAATTCTCACCTAATTCTGGCTTCCTCTCCTCATTATTTATGCTTGTTTCCAATTCTGTAATTTGTGAGATCCTTTGCTTACTATTATATTACAGCAGAAATAAAATGGCTGGGCATGGTGGCTCATGCCTATAGTCCCTGCACTCTGGGAGGCTGAGGGAGGTGGATTGCTTGAGCTCAGGAGTTTGAGATCAGCCTTAGGAAGAGCAAGACCTCATCTCTAAAAAATAGCCAGGTGTTGTGGTAAGTGCCTGTAGTCCCAGCTACTTGGGAGGCTGAGGCAAGAGACTCGCTGGTTTGAGGCTGTTGTGAGCTAAGAAGCCACAGCACTCTCCTGAAGGTGACAAAGTGAGACTGTGTGTAAAAAAAAAAAAAAAAAAGTGGCTACAGTGTGTCAATAGTTTAGGCACATGCTTTGATTAATTGTATTGCTTTTTCTTTCAGATACAATAAACTAAACTTTTGACTCAAAATTGGACATTTCATACTTAATGACCAGTAAACACTTCATTGGGTCATTATGAAGTACATGGTAATACACGTGAAGTGCTTAGGAAGCCTAGTATAGTAAGTATTCAGTAAATGTTAGCTAATAATTGTGACAAATCCCAAATTTCAGAAATCTACATGTATCTTTTCTTAACTCTGATATTATAGAAAAATCAAAAGAAACAAATTGGAAAACTGTACCTAAAGGTTCATATTAAAATCTAATGAAAACAATAGTAATAAAACACTTTTGACTCAGCAATTCCATTTTTTACAAATTTTTCCTAGGAAATATTTACCCAAGTCAACAAAGAGAAAGAAGAAAGAGGCATACAAAGTTGTACTCTGCATCAGTGCTTAGTGTTACAAAATAAGAAAATTTTAAAATACCTAAAAATTGGTTAAAACTATTGAGTCCATCCTTTCAGTTATCTACAATGCAGTGTTAAAGAAAATGGCAAAATTGGAGAAGAGTGCTGTATGTAAGATCCAACCTCATTTTCATTATATATCACAGATACAGATATAGCTATGCACAGACATATATATATTGACAATTTTGTATCTAGGTTTTTCTTTTGTAATTAAAAAATCTTTACTTTTAATTTAATTAATAAACCACATATATTTTTTAATAAGCCACTTATGGAAGTACTATGAAACCCACCCAAGTGTTTCGTGGATAATACAACTGGACTTGTAAGGTGACCCAGGTGAAATTCGTGTCACCACTCTCTTCTCCAGTTCACATCTCTTCCCCTTGGGTACCTGCAATCTGAAAAGCACACACAATTTCTTTCTTGCTGACCCACCCACACTTCCCCCACATGCTCCCTCTGCCCTGACCTAGAACATGAACACCATGGGTGCCAAAAAGAGACAGAATTCTAGCAGATGTCTACAAACAGGGCTGATGAGGAATCAAAATCCATATTGGTGTAAGAAGTGCCTGCCAATGCCAAATGCCCTTCTCAAATGCCCTTCACCTCACTTACTTAATCACAGTGTTAAGACATTTGTGTTCTATAATTGATAGATTTGAGTTGTACCCTTGCAATATGCTCCATAGGTGTGCTCCCACCATTAACCCTCCCTCTATCAAAACACCCCCCTCCCTTCACCATCTTCCTCCCCTTCCCTCCTTCATCCAGGGCTATAGTTGTGATTCACCTTTTATATGAAAGTGTGAGTGATTATAAATTGGTTTCATAATAGTACTGAGTACAGTGGATATTTTTCTTCCATTCCTGAGATACTTTACTAAGAAGAATATTTTCCAGCTCCAACCATGTAAACATAAAAGAAGTAAAGTCTCCATCTTTTTTAATGCTGCATAGTATTCTATGGTGTACATATACCATAATTTATTAATCCATTCATGGGTTGATGGGCACTTGGGCTTCTTCCATGACTTGGCTATTGTGAATTGAGCTGCAATGAACAATCAGGTGCAAATATCTTTGTTGCCAAGTGATTTTTTGTCTTTTGCATATACACCTAGTAGAGGAATTGCAGGATCTAATGGCAGGTCTTATTTAGATCCCTGAGTGTTCTCCAAACTTCTTTTCAGAAGGAAAGTACTAGCTTTCATTCTCACCAGCAGTGCAGAAGTGTTCCATTTTCTCCACATCCACACCAACATCTGTAGTATTTGGGGATTATTGTTATGTGAGCCACTCTTACTGGAGTTAGATGATATCTCAAAGTGGTTTTGGTGTGCATTTCTCTGAGGATTAAAGATGATGAGCATTTTTTTATGTGTCTGTAGACTGTAAGTCTGTCTTCTTCAGAGAAGCTTCTGTTCATGTCTCGTGCCCACAGTGAAATGGGTTCACTTGTGCTTTTCTTATTAATAGTTTGAGTTTTCTGTGGATTCTGGTTATTAGACCTTTGTCAGAAATATAACCTGCAAAAATCCTCTCCCATTCTGAGGACTGTCTACTTGCTTTATTTACTGTGTTCTTGGCAGTGGAGAAGCTTTTTAGTTTGATCAGATCCCAGTAATGTATTTTTGATGTTCCTTCAATTCCTTGGGGGTGAGGGGGTCCTCCTCATAAAGTATTCTCCCAGGCCAATTTTTTCAAGTGTTTTCCCTGCACTCTGTCCAAGAATTTTTATAGTTTCATGTCGTAAGTTAAAATCTTTTATCCATTGAGAGTCAATTTTTGTTAATGGTGAAAGGTGTGGGTCCAGTTTCAGTCTTCTACAAGTCGCCAGCCAATTCACCCAGCATGATTAAGGGAATCTTTCCCCCAATTTATATTTTTGATAGGCTTATCAAAGATCAAATGATGATAAGTATCTGAGTTCATCTCTTGGTTTTCAATTCTGTTCCATACATCTACCTCTCTATTTTTGTGGCAGTACCATGCTGTTTTGATCACTATAGATTTATAGTATAGTCTGAAGTCTGGTAGCATGATTCCTCCTGATTTGTTTTTGTTTCTAAGTAATGTCTTGGCTATTCAAGGTTTTTCCTGTTTCCATATTAAACAAAGTACTAATTTTTCCAGATTTTAAAGTATGACAGAGGTGCTGTAATAGGGATTGCATTAAATCTGTAGATTGCTTTGGGTAGTATAGACATTTTAACAATGTTGATTCTTCTCAGACATGAGCAGGGTATATTTTCCCATTTGTTAATATCTTCAGCTTTTTCTTTTCTCAGAGTTTCATATATCTCTTTATAGAGATCTTTCACATCCTTTGTTAGGTACACTCCCAGATACTTCATCTCCTTTGGCACTATTGTAAAGGGAATAGAGTCCTTGATTGTTTTTTCATCTTGACTATTGTTGGTATATATAAAGGCTACAGATTTATGAGTATTGATTTTGTATCCTGAGATGCTTCTGTATTCCTTGATCACGTCTACAAGTTTTGTAGTTGAGTCCAGGGGTTTTACAGATACACAATCATATCTTCTGTGAAGAGTAACAGTTTGATCTCCTCTGATCCTATTTGGATACCCTTGATTGCCTAATCTTGCCTGATTGCGATGGCTAAGACTTCCATTACAATGTTAAAAAGTAGTGGAGACAATAGGCAACCTTATGTGGTTCCTTATCTGAGTGGAAATGATTTCAATTTTACTCCATTCAATATGATATTGACTGAGGATTTGCTGTAGATGGCCTCC
>CAUYPK010011234.1:0-11476 GCA_963574355.1 Loris lydekkerianus
TCCCTAAAATCTTGTATGATTTTCTGAATAAAGAAGAAAAAATATGTTTAAGTTAGTATGTTGGGGATTTCCATAGTCACATTAATCAATTGCACTTAGATCAAAAAATCACATTATAACAAAGATATTTGTACCAGAATGTTTATTGCAGCCCAATTTATAATTGCTAAGTCATGGAAAAAGCCCAAGTGCCCATCGACCCACAAATGGATTAATAAATTGTGGTATATGTACACCATGGAATATTATGCAGCCTTAAAGAAAGATGGAGACTTTACCTCTTTCATGTTTACATGGATGGAGCTGGAACATATTCTTCTTGGCAAAGTATCTCAAGAATGGAAGAAAAAGTATCCAATGTACTCAGCCCTACTATGAAACTAATTTATAGTTTTCATATGAAAGCTATAACCCAGCTATAACCTAAGAATATGGGGAAGGGGGAGAGGGAGGGAAGAGAGGAGGAAGGATGGGCGGAGGGAGGGTGATTGGTAGGATTACACCTACAGTGTAAGGCTACATGTGAAACTTACTAAATGTAGAATATAAATGTCTTAACACAATAACTAAGAAAATGCCAGGAAGGCTATGTTAACCAGTGTGATGAAAATATTTCACATTGTATATAAAACCAGTGCAGGGTGCCTCATGATTGCATTAATATACACAGCTATGATTTAATAAAAAAATTAAAAATAAATAAAAAATACAATCTTTCATTTTACTATAGCACCTAAGAGAAAATGTGATTCACTTTATAAGAATTTACTTTAAGACATTCCACTTTACTATGCAGGGTGGTTTTTTGTTTTGGTTTTTGTTATGGTTGTTTGTTTTGTTTTTGCCTCATTACAAGCTTCTGTTGATAAAATTATTCCCTTGTCAGCCAAAAAGAATTGTTAGCTTTGTCTAGTTACTGAGTGCAGAGTGGCTATGTACTAACACACATCAAAGACAGAGTTTATAACATTGAATACATATAAGCTCAGGCAACATCTGAAAATGTTTCTGTCCCCTTCCAAAAACAGCCTGAGATTATCATAAAAGAACAAAAGCATCACCTAATATATACGTTTCCTTCTCTGACATTCTTCCCCTTGACAAGGGAAGAATTTTGTCAATAGAAGTGAACAGTCTGCAGCGTTTTGGCAGCTGATGAGGTTCTACACCAACCGTATTTTCCTCCACTCTCCCCTTACCACCACCACTTAAGGGTCCATGAAAAACACATGGATTGTGGCTCCTCTGTTTTTCAAGAGTCATACTTTTGCCACAAAAGAGCAACAAAGGGTATTTTTGTGCTAGTGGAAACAAAAAAGGAAACAGAAATCCATCTAGGTGAACAGTAGACCTCAGTCAACTCATAAGCCTTCTGGCTTATGCCACCTATTTTAACTTGTTCTCCTCCCCCATGGGTGACTCTGCTTTCTTTATAAGCCTTCATTTATGCACACAAACAGGTCAAGTAACAATAATACAAACTTTTCAAAGTGGCACAGAAAAATGACATAACTACTATGGGTGATTCATAGCCTTTTTCCATGCAGGTATCTCTTCTGACTATTAAAATCTCTGCCTTCAGAAGAAGGCCCTTTACATTTGAGATATATATCTCAATGTTTACCTGAAATATGACATATTTTATTTATAAGAATACTACTATTACCTATTGATCTAAGGAAACAGTGTCATTACTGATTTAGGAAAAGAAAATATATCATTTCTTCAGAATAAGTCAACCAGTAGTTTTCTTTTGGTTTCAACCCTTTGTAAAACTTGTTACCAAAATTTTATCTATTGAGATTGGAAGGGCAATCTCAAGTTATTGGCAATTCAATGGAACAAACCAGAGAAGACAGTCAGATAAGAAAATGCAAACCCATCTTCTTGATTTTCAAAAATTCTAGTTAACAGGAAAATCTTGTGTCTCCACTAAATTATGTTTCCATGTTCTGTTCTTGCAACTCAAATCTAATCAGAGAGTAATTCCCATGAAATGATCTTGCTGTATGCAATTTGATTTGTCTAAAAGCATAAACAAAATAGTAAAAAGAACTTAACTTGGAAAAAGAGAGAGAGAATGGTTGTTATGAGAAGCAAACAGTATAAATAGAGAGAATGGTTGTTATATAAAGAGAAGCAACAGTATAATTATAGGGTAAGTCTTGGGATCACCCTTGAGCTGTAACCATTTTTAAAAGTCAACATCGAAAAGAAAACAAAAACCAATGGCCAGGCTCAGCGGCTCCTGCCTGCAATCCTAGCACTCAGGGAGGCTGGGATGGGGGTATTTCTTGAGCTCAGGAGTTTGAGACCACCTTGAGCAAGAGCCTGACACCATCTCTGCTGAAAATAGACAAAAATTAGCAGGGCATTGTGAGGGGTGCTTATAGTCCCAGCTACTCAGGAGAATGAGACAAGAGGATCCCTTGAGCCCAGAAGACTCGGGTTGCTGTGAGCTATGATAACACCATAGCACTCTACCCAGGCCCACAGAGTAAAAAGCAAAAAAAAAGAAGAAGAAGAAGAAGAAAGAAAAGAAAATCCAACACCTCTCTTGGTACACATTTTATCTCACCAAGGCCTCTGTCCAAGTATCCCAGACCATCTCTGTATCAATCAGGGTAAGCTAAGCTTTGCTGTGGTAACAAATAATCCCAACATCTCAGTAGCTAACAATTTAGAAATTGTTAGCTAATTTCTTGCTCATCTTGTATGCCACTCCATACTTCTTCACTCCGGTATGAAGGTTGATGGAGCAGCCTCATTTGAACCATTGTTTATTGTGCAGGAAGAAAGTATCAAAAAGAGGAAAAAAGAGTTCCATGAACCAGGACCTGCCCTTTAAAGTTTCCATCCCACATTTTACTGGCCAAAGCAAGTCACATAATATCACTTGAGTTCAAGAGGGCAAGGATATATAACCATCCTCCCACAGCCTCTTAGCTGGTCTTCTTACCTCTAGTCTACTTGCTGTCCAAGCTACTGCCTGCCCCCATTCCTCCCTGAGGTCCCTCTTCAAATTGGGCCATATTCCTCCTCTGCTTAGAAATTTCCTATAGGTTTCTATAGGTTTTCCTATAGGTTCCTATAGGTTTCTCCTATTGGTATCTATTTCACCACTGGAATGCATGGCAATGGGCCAGAGAGTTCCATAATAAACATGGCAACTGTTCCAGAATGCTGGCGTTATTTGAAGACATAGAAATATATCTACCTTTTTTTCTTTTTTCTTTTCTTTTTTTTTTTTTTTTTGGAGACAGAGTCTCTTTTTGCCTCCCTGGATAGAGTCATGTGGTATCATCATAGCTCATAGCAATCTCAAACTCTTGGGCTCAAGCAACCCTCTTGCCTCAGCCCCTCCCCCAGTAGCTGGGAGTACAAGTGCCTGCCACAACCCCCAGCTATTTTTAGAAATTGGGTCTCGCTCTTCCTCAGGCTGTTCTGGAACTCCTGAGCTCAAGCAATCCACCAGTCTCATCCTCCCAGAGTGCTAGGATTATAGGCACGAGCTACCACACCTGGCCTAGATCTACTTTTTTAATAAAATAAACTTGAAGATATTGGACAAAATAAAAATTTCTTTCTCTAAAGAAAGTCAGTGTGAATTGGGTCTCACTGAGCTTCCCCATGTCTCCTGATGCCATGGAAGCTCACCTACTCCAAAAGGTACTTTAATGGAAGAGGGTGTGAAGCACTGGGGCTACCTTCTCTGGCTGTTTCTACCTTCTAGGGCTGCCTTACTGTCCAATATGTAACCAATAACCACATGTGGCTACTAAACACTTGAATTGTGGCTAATGTGACCAACAGACTGAATGTTTAATGTTATTTATTTTAATTAGTTTAAATTTAAATAGTCACATGTGGCTAGTGACTACTATCTTAGCAGCACAGATATAGAACATTTCCGTCTATGGTAGGCAGAATAGCTGCCTTCCAAACACACCCATGTCCTAGTCCCCAGTATAATATAATATGTTATATTACATGACAAGAGGAATTAAGGCAGCAGACAGAATTAAGTTTGTTAATTGACTGACCTTGAAATAGATTTTCCTGGATTACTAGCATGGGCCCAATGTAATCATAAATGTCCTTAAATGTGGACAAGGAAGACAGAAGACAGTGTCAGAGTGACATTATGAAAAAGACCATGCCAGCCATTGGAGAAAAAGAACATAAGCTGAAGACCTCGGACAGCCTTTTGAAACCTGGAAAATGCAAGAAATGGATTTTCCTCTAGAACCTGCAAAAAGAAACACAGCCCAGTGAGACCCATTTTAGACTTCTGACCTCCAAAATTGTAAGAGAATAAATTTGCCTTACTAATTTTGTGGTAATTTGTTACAAAATAGCAATAGAAAACAAATATACCTTGCTACAGAAACTTTTATTGGGTAGCACCATTCTAGAACCTTCCCTCAACAACTTCAATGCAGTTAATTACACTGCAGCAACTCCAAATTATCTGTTCTTATCCACACAATCAATATTAGCTTTAATACTAGCTTATGCAATCTCATGCTGTTCCATCCGCCTAGAACTCCTTTCTCCTGCCTCCTCTCTCTATCCCCTATCTCCAGGGAGAACCCCTATTCATCATTTAACACATTGACAGCTCACACACAAAACAAAAATTTTTCCTTGGGCCCACAGTGTTTTATTATGAAAATAGAATAAAAACTTCTAAAATAAAACAATCCCAAAACATACATCAATAAAAAAGTAATACAAAACCTTGAAAAGCAGTAATTATAAAAAGTAGTATGAAAACTTGAAAAATAGTTTATAACTCGATTATAAGAGAGACTTTACCTACCAAATGCAATCAGTGTAACCTGGTTTCTTGTACCCTCAATGAATCCCCAACAATAAATAAAATAAATAAAAGAAAAAAAGAAAAATAGTTCATAACTCACATGGCAGTTAATGTGTTAAGATTTAACTCAGGTGTCATCTCTTTAAGGAACTCTTTAATTATACCTTATTCCAGGTTGAATGCGCCTGCACTCTCAAAATTCATGTTTAGCTCCATGATAGGTATGAACTTCAAACAAAATTGGGTATAAAAAAAAAAATCAATATGGCTCAGCGCCTGTGGCTCAAGCAGCTTAGGTACCAGCCACGTACACCTGAGCCGGTGGGTTCCAGCCCAGGCCCGCCAAACAACAATGACAGCTGCAACCAAAAAATAGCCGGGCATTGTGGCCGGTGCCTGTACTCCTAGCTACTTGGGAGACAGAGGCAGGAGAATCGTTTGAGCCCAGGAGTTGGAGGTTGCTGTGAGCTGTGAAGCCAGAGCACTCTACCCAGGGTGACAGCTTGAGGCTCTGTCTCAAAAAAAAAAAAAAAAAAAAAAATCAATATCTTCATTTTACTTAAGTGAAACCTAACCCTGACTATGCTTCCTAATGGACTGACAGAGAACTCAGCCTCAGTTCTGGCCAGGATTTCCCTCCTCGAGTGTTACCAAAGCATCAGAAGGCCCCTCTCAACCATATGGGTGGTTGACTATGAGAGGCCACTTCTTCATTCTTCATGGTGATAGTGCCCACTGTTATCCTAAATGGCCATTTTAGGCAGGGTGCTGCGGGACAGGCCCTAACAAGGCTGGAAGAGCCTATGTGCTGAAATCCGAAGATTGTTTATACACTTCCAAGGCCTTCTGTCATAGATAAAATTAGAAAACTGGACACTCCAAGGACCATAGTACCAGTCAAGGACCCAATGTACGAAGTGACTTAGTAATGCACTTAGTAAAGTAGTGACTAACTGTAAATTTAACCTGGAGGAAGAATACTTTGAAGATATAACCCCATTAAGACAGGGGGATATTGTGTAGCTTTGTAATCTATAAGGGGGAATCTGATATATACAGTAATGGCTACTTTCACTGTGATGGTATAAAAATAACAAAGGGAAACAGGAAAGCATAGCAGTGCTTTGAAGAGTTCTCTTCACTGCTCTCTGGAATTGCTGGATTTTCTACAAATAAAAATGAAACTGTCAATCTTTCATCCACTTCTCCCTTTATAGGCTTGGTTAAAGGCAAACAGACTCCTTGGTCTGGCAATTATGGCACCTTTTGCATGCCATGTTTGGGGTCCAGACTGCAGCCAGACTGGGTAGACACCCTAGTGCAGTGGTTCTCAACTTTCCTAATGCCACGATCCTTTAATACAGTTCCTCATGTTGTGGTGACCCCCAACCATAAAATTACTTTTGTTACTACTTCATAACTTTAATTTTGCTACTTTGATGAATTGTAATGTAAATATATGATATGCAAGAGACCCCCAAAGGGGTCACAACCCACAGGTTGAGAACCACTGCCCTATTGCAACATCAGTTTCAGGAGGTAAGTATCATTATCCCTATTCTATAGATGAGAAAACTGAGGTGCTGTGAGTTTTGGTGATTTTGCCCAAAGTCACCCAGTTATAAAGTGACAACAGAGGGCTTTTTGACAAACCCAGATAAAAAAACTGGTGTGTCTGGCCCCAAGTCTCCAGCAGGCAAGGCATCAATTGAACCTGGCCTCATGGACTCACACCTACAAAGTAGTCCCTGGAGTTTCTGCTGTGGTCATTCCTGGGGTCCACATCTAGAATCAGCACCTTTTCCTTGTTTCCCTCAGCACAGCTGAGGTAAACAGTTGGGTTCAAGTGGCATTTACTAAAAAAACCAAGATGCTGGGGGAAATGAGTAGGAAAAAAACATAAAAGGGTCAGAGACACAAGGGAACTTGATCCCAAGAATCTCAGTGAAACCATGAGAGCTATTTATGGAGCACCAAATCTCCTCCCCTCTAGTACCTGCTCTCAAAACACAGAACACTTGGTGTGATGTACACCATTATTTAGGGTTCTTCTCTCTGACTTCCCTGCCTGTGGGTCAAAATTGCAATTTATTTGTATTTCTCAAAATGTGAGGGTTATCTATTTAAGTATTCCATCTAAGTACACAGTCTTCTAAATTACAATCAGAGGAACAAACCTAATTAGAGTTTTGGAGATTTTTGTTTGTTTGTTTTTGAAACAGAGTGTCAAAAACTATGTCACCCTCAGTAGACGTCACAGCTCACAGCAACCTCAAACTGTTGGGCTTAAGTGATTCTCTTACCTCAGCCTCCTGAGTAGCTGGGACTACAGGCACCCGCCACAACACCCAGCTGTTTTTTGGTTGCAGTTGTCATTGATGTTTAGCAGGCTCGGGCTGGGCTCGAACCAGCCACTTTAGTGTATGTGGCTGGTGCCCTACTCACTGAGCTACAGGTGCTGAGCCAGCAATTAAAGTTTCTCATCTAGGATATAGGGGCACTCCAAAGAATGATCCCACAAATGCTGACAGGATATCATCTCCACCCATC
This sequence comes from Loris lydekkerianus, assembly GCA_963574355.1. Classification (NCBI taxonomy): domain Eukaryota; kingdom Metazoa; phylum Chordata; class Mammalia; order Primates; family Lorisidae; genus Loris; species Loris lydekkerianus. Next base: position 7,373 of record CAUYPK010011234.1, read on the forward strand.
CATCTACTGGCTCTGAGACTCATCCCACCATCCTTCCTCTTTCCCCTTCCCCACATGACCTTCCCTTCATGGAAATGGTCTTTTATAATTAGAGTTTTAATATTAGCTTATGCATACAGTGACCATAATACAATACAGCAGGTTCTTCTCCCACAAAGCCTTTCCTCAGTATTCATACAAGTCTTCCCAACATAACAGCCTGTTTTAATACAAGTGAATCAAATGTGTTTTAGCTCTTTAGGACCTGGAAGTGTTGAACACATACTCTTACCCATTATCTACAGGGATCCCCATGTGTATTACTGCAAATGAAAATCTAATAAAGAAAAATCTTAGCAAAAGCCAGTATCCAAATATCATTAAGCACTATTCTTATTTTTGCATGTAAAAATATGTTTATTTAACTCCTTTGCATTCCAAATTAACTAATTTTCCTCCCCAATGAAAACCATGAGACTATTAGACCATACTGATCAGACATTACTAGGTTTAGAAAACAAAATAATTTTTAAAAGAGCTGATAATATATACCAATCCTTAATGTCAAATCCAAAGATTGAAATACCATATGAATGTATGAATCCATTAAGTGAGAGTCATTCTCTATTATTAAAAAGCAAAGATCTGTATTCTTTATAGAAATTAGAAATGGCAGAAAATAACATAAACATTCATAATTGCTACAATTAGGACCAATAAAATTTTTAAATCAAATTAAAATCAGAGTGATGATAATAAGAGTAATGAAATTTATGTACAACCATGTGGTTCTATTTCCTCAGAGAAACCCATAAGTCTATTGTTTTATGGAATAAAGGAATCAGTAGTCACTGCTTGTTTTTTCTAGGACATTAAGGTAAGGATTCACCTGCACCAATAGGGAAATGGACCAAATGTCATTGCATGCTTGCAGCTACTGCCTCTTTAGCTCCCCTATAGCACCTTGCTCCCTTAGCTTCACCTGAATTGTGCAGGTCTACCAGGAACCAGGGTACCTCCGTGTATCCCCTGTGTTCATTTGCCTCCTTTGGGTCCCTATTCTGGTTCTGAACACCCAAGGGAACAAGAGTCTAAAGAAACTTTATTTTTTCCCCTTTTTATTTTTATTAAGTCATAAATACATAAATCATGTATGCATGAATGCATTTATAAGATACAATGTGCTTATTTTATATACAATTTGTAATGTTTACATAAAACTGGTCGACATAGCCTTCACCTCACTTACTTAATTATTGTGTTAAGATATTTATACTCCACACTTAATAGATTTGTCAAAGAGGCTTTAGAACTTACAAGTCAGATTTCTATAGTTTAGCGCATGTATAATGACTACAAATATTAGTTTTAAGTCCTATCCTGGAAATCCCATTCTACCCATATAATGTACCATTTGTCATAATCCTAAAATCCAAAAGCAGAAGTAGTTATTAATGTATTTAAGACCACAAATCACACTGAGAATCTGATAGCTGTCTCTACCCAAAAAAATGTATACAGGAGGGCAGAAGCAAGATGATCAACTGGAGCCAGCTTTCCACAGAGGCTCTTGTCCAGACAGAGAGTTAAAGGACAGAAGTTTAGCAAGTAAGCTGATGGTTTGGAGCTGAGCCAAGAGAGAAGGTTGAGGAATGTATATCAACCCTGCTGCAGCAAGCTGCAACTCCAAGGACACAAACGATAGCTGAAACTTCAACCCAGAGTTACCAATTCACTAGAGTAGGACAGAGACCAGCTGAAAACAAGACAGAGTCACTTAGCCCCACCACACCAAGCAGGTCCCCAGTGTCTTGGGCCATAGCACTGTATGGTCCTTTGCAAAGCTCTAGGGGAAAAGGTATAAACACCAGTCCCAGCTCCTGGGCAAAGGGCTAGTTAATACCTACTCCGGGAGCCCCCAACCCAACTTCACCTTAACTGCTCATCCAGCCAAATGGTGTAAAATAATCATAGGGCAGGATCAGCAGAAAAACTCTGGCAAAATGAATAATCAGAGTAGATCAACTCCCCCAAGGAACAAAATGGCAGACATACCAGAAGATCCAATCATAAACAAATGGCTGAGATGTCAGAAATCGAATTCAGAATTTGGATTGCAAATAAAATTAATAGAATAGAGGTAAAGTCAGAATTAGAAGTTCAAGGATCATTTTAAAAGTTGTCTCAAGAATTCAACAATTTCAAAGACAAAATCACCAAACATTTTGACACATTGAGACAAGAACTTGCAGCCCTCAAATATCTGAAAAATACAGTAGAATCCCTCAGTAATAGAATGGAGCAGGCAGAAGAAATGATTTCTGACATTGAAGACAAAGGTTTTGAACACTCCCAAATGCTCAAAGAGGAAGAGAAGTGGAGAGCAAAAATGGATCATTCTCTCAGAGAGGTCTGGGATAATTCAAAGAAAAGTAATATTTGCCTTATATTAATTCCTGAAGGTGACAAGATGGCTTCAAAATGCCCTGATACTCTGCTCCATAAGATAATCAAACAGAACTTCCGAGACATGCCAAGAGATTCTGAAATTCAGAAAGCAACATTTCAGAATACCAGCACAACTCAACCTGAATAAGGCATCTCCCAGACACATTATAATTAACTTAGCCAAACTTAATATGAAGGAGAAAACTCTGCAAGCAGCCACATGTAAGAAACCCATAACCTATAAGGGGAAGAATAGTAGAATGACTGCAGATCTCTCTGCTGAAACCTTTCAAACCAGAAGAGGGTGGTGATCTGACTTTTAATCTCCTAAAACAAAATAATTTTCAACCCAGGATTCTATATCCAGCTAAACTTAAGTTCATTTATGATGGAGAAATTAAATAATTTAATGACATTTATATGTTGAAGAAATTTCCCATAACTAAACCAGCTCTCCAGGATATTCTCAGACCTATTTTCCATAATGACCAATGCAATCCTCCACCACCAAAGTAAACTCACTCAGAAACTTTTGATCAAATTCCAATTTCCACAGAAGCAAAAGGATTAAAAATATCCCTGGACTTTTGAAAAACTTGATACCCAAAATTCTACCAGCCTTATAAATATTCTCAATTAATGTGAATGGTTAAATTATCCTCTAAAGAGGCACAGTTGGCTGACAGGATACAAAAACTCAGGCCAGATATCTGCTGCATACAAGAATCTCATCTTACCTTAAAAGATAAATATAGACTGAGGGTGAAGGAATGATCATCTATATTTCAGGCAAATGAAAATCAGAAAAAAAAAAAGCAGGCATTGCAATTTTATTTGTAGTTACAATAGGCTTTAAAACAACACAAGTAAGGAAAGACACGGATGGTCACTTCATATTTGTTAAGGGTAACACTCAACATGATGAGATTTCAATTATTCACATTTATGCACCCAACTCGAATTAGCCTCACTTAATAAGAGAGACTCTAACAGACATGAGCAACTTGGTTTCCTCCAGCACCATAATAGTTAGAGATTTTGTCACTACTTTGGCAATGTTGGATAGACCATCCAATAAGAAACTCAACAAAAAAATTTTTACACTTAAACTTGACCATTCAACAAATGCATTTAACAGACATCTATAGAACATTTCATCCTAACAAAATTGAATACACATTCTTCTCATCAGGCCATGGAACATCCTCCAAAATTTATCACATCTTAGGTCACAAGTCTAACCTCAGTGAATTTAAAGGAATAGAAATTATTCCTTATATCTTCTTGGACTATAAAGAAATAAAAGTTGAATGCACTAACAACAGGAATCTGCATACTCATACAAAAACATGGAAACTAAATAACCTTATGTTGAACAATAACTAGGTCATGAATGAGATTAAGAATGAAATTACCAAATTTCTGGAAAAAAATGATAATGAACCTCTGGCATACTGCAAAGGCAGTCCTAAGAGGGAAATTTATAGCACTCCAAGCCTTCCTCAAGAAAACAGAAAGAGAGGAAGTAAATAAATTAATGGAACATCTCAAGCAACTGGAGAAAGAAGAACACTTCAACCCCAAACCCAGCAGAAGAAAAGAAATAACCAAAATAAGAGCAGAATTAAATGAAATTGAAAACAAAAGAACTATACAACAGATCAATAAATCCAAAAG
>CAUYPK010011237.1:0-53649 GCA_963574355.1 Loris lydekkerianus
GAGATTTTTGGCTATGAATGCTTTCTAAAATCCATCTTTTAGCCAGGAAGGCTATGTTGACTATTGGGATGAAAATGTGTCAAATGGTCTATGAAGCTAGTGTATGATGCCCCATGATCATATTAATGTATGCAGCTATGATTTAATAATAATAATAAAAAAATAAATAAAAATAAATTTCTTACTAAAAAAAAATAAAAAAAAATAAATTACATGCTGGATTTAAAAAAAAAAAATAAAATAAAATCCATCTTTGTTTCAACATATATAATTAAAACCTTCTTTTATTTCATAGACTTGATACCTGAACTTCAGCTTTAACTTTTGATATTTGTTTATTTGTTTTAAATCATAAAGAGGTAGATCATGTATACATTAATGCATTTATGGGGTACAATGTGGTGATTTCGTATATAATTTGGAATGCTTACATCGTACTGGTTCTTTATTGATCTTTATTTAAATGGCAATTATGAAAGATTTCAGTATAAAATTACTAAAAAAGAAAAATCAGCAACATTGCCACCTAAGAAAGACAAAAAATTAAAATGTTGAAGTAGAAAGTACAATTCTGGACAATTCAAGGGACCATCCTCAGCAGCTTTTGATTTTGTTTATGGGAATTAAAACTATAAGTAATAATTATGTGAAAAACTCATTTGATCTATGGATATCTTATATACAATAAGCTGCACTAAATTTTTAATCATTTTTACATATGTTTACAGCCAGGTGAACTACCATCCAGATCACGTTATACACGTAGAATATATCCAACGCTCAAAAATCTCTTGTGCCCCTCTAAATGTCAATACTTACAACATAATTTTATATAAATTTTTCATCTTTAAAATGTTTAAATTAATATAAATATAAATATAAATATGTAAATTAATATAATCACATAGTGTTTGGCTTCTTCTACTTAGCATGATGACTCTGGAATCCATTCATGTTGCTGACATGTAACAGCTCCTGTTCCCCTGGATGGAGGTACTACAGTTTATTGGTTCAATCTAGTTTTGAGGTTATTTAGACTTTTTCTGGTTTGAGGGTTTTTTATAAAATAATAGTATTACAGATATCTTTGTGTAAAAATATCCTGATATGTGCCCAGGAATTAAATTTCTGGAACATAAGGTAGATATAAGCATAATCTAATAGATACTGCCAAGCAGGTTTCCAGAGTACTTGTACCAATTTAAATTCTTTTTTTTTTTTTTTTTTTGTCACCCTCGGTAGAGTGCTGTGGCATCACAGCTCACAGCAACCTCAAACTCTTGGGCTTTAGTAATTCTATTGCCTCAGCCTCCAAAGTAGCTGGGACTACAGATGCCTGCCACAATGCGTGGGTATTTTTTGGTTGTAGTTGTCATTGTTGTTTGGCAGGCCCAGACTGGATTCGAACCTGCCAGCTCCTAACCGCTGAACTACAGGTGTAGTGCCACCAATTTAAATTCTTAACAGCAATGTGGGAGAATTCAGTTGCCCATTTTGAAGTCACAACTTTGTTATGTCGTAAGATTAATTCTAAGTATTCTGATGGGTGTGTAGTGGAACCATGGTATAATTTTAATCTGAATTCATTTCATGACTGTTTATGTTCTATGTTGTTTTATTTTGCATATTTTTTGCAAAGTGCCTAACAAAAATTTTAGTCCATCATTTTATTGTGTCTACTTTCAATTAATATGATATAATACTGTATAATTTTATTATTATGTTATATATGCATGGCCAATATAGCCTATCAAATTCAGACTTGCTTTTCTTGTTCTTTATTTCTTTTGGTAAGCATAAAGTTTCATACCAATGATAGTCAACTTATCCCCCTTTAAAAGCTGGTTTACTACACTTCATGTCTTGTTATAAATCTTTGCTTACCCATAGCGTACAAAGATATTCATCTTTTTCTCTTTAAAGATTTTGAAAAAGTTTACATCCTATAGTATTTATTTGACATCTCAAATTATTTTATGTAAAACTGAGGCACAGAATAAACACATTGTTTTGTAATGCATAACCAACTGTTAAGGCACTGTTTAATGAAAAATGATGTCCTTCCTCCACTGAATCACAGTAGTGCTTTTTCTGTAAGTACTACATGGGCAATGTGAAGAGGAGGGTGCTTTCTGGGTTCTCAGGGAATATTTTATATTGCTTCCCTACACCAATAGCTACCATTTTATATATAATAACTTTTAATATTGTGATATACAGGCATATAAATTCTCTAGCTTCTCTCTTTTTCCATATTTCTTTTGCAACCTTCTTCAAGATGTCCTTTCAATTTCATATAAATTCCAGGAAAAAGGTTGTTATTATAATTCAACAACCCCCCCTACTGAGATTTTGATTAGAATTTCATTCAATATACAGTATAATTTTGGGCGCCTTGACATCTTAGTAATACTGGGTCTTGTGAAGTATTGGGATGGTGTATCCATCCATTTATTTAGGTCATCTTTAATTTCTCTCAGTGATTGTAGAGGTCTTACATAATTTTATTAGTTTTAATTCCAGATAATGTAAGTCATTCAGTGCTATAGTAATGATTATCTTTAAAATTATTATCTCAATTATTTGCCACTAAAGTATAGAAATATAATTGATTTTTAATATATTGTTCTTGTAAATAATAATCTTAATAAACTAGTGTGTTTTAGTAGTCTGTTGATGGATTTTCTTGTTGTGCAATCATATCACTAATGAATATTGTCTAATTATATTTCTTCCTTTCAACTCTGTATGTCTTTATTTCATTTCTTATGCCTATTGTACTGGTTAGAATTTCCAGTGCAATGTTAACTTCAAGAGAGAGATAGTGGAATTCTAAACAAGATTATGTAATAGTTCTTTCCTCTTACTGAAAGATCCCTATCAAAAAAAGTTTTCTAAGTTGTAGGCTAGAAATTTCTTTACAGCATTAAAAGTAAAAATCAAAAGTAAACAGTCAAACTAATTTGGGGAGAATATTTTCACTTTATAAAAATAAATTACTATAAAATAGTAATTATAATTTATTTAAATGGTTAATCTCCTTAACTTACTTTCTTTGCATTATTATTATTGCTTAATATTTCGATACAGCAATCATTTCTTTTCTGAATATATTTATGTTCATTCGTTCTTTACGAGGTTTTTGTTTCTAGTCCTCTTAAGCATTGTTATTGTTATTAAATTTTAAGCCTTCTGAATTTTGTGGAGGCAAAAAATGGAAACCAAATAAACACATATGTATGTAAAAAAAAAGAGCCCTCAAATTAGATTTATTAATATAAATGAACTGTTCCACAAGATTAGTTTGATGAATAAATGAAAAAAAATTCACCTAAATGTATTTACGCTGCATATTGATCAAGAAATACTAGCTATTATTAATATCTACTTGTATAATGTAGAGTATTCCATATATAGCATATACAAAAACAGGATACATATACATACAAAATTTTCATATTTGAATATATGTATATATAAAATATGAATCATGGAATATATATACATGTATATAGTCAGCTCACTATTCTAAATGAACAAGATAGGTTAGTGCCTACTTTAGTCATTTAGCCAATTATTTTTCCTTCTGCATATTTTATGAACATTGCTGTGATGCTTTTTATGATGATGTTGAACTATGAAAAGTATGATGTTGAACTGTGAAAGAGTTAGCATACATTAGAGATTAGTCTCCAATCAATACTACGTTAGGTTAACTTACAGCAATTTCACTAAATGTTATTCCACTAATGTGCATGAATGGCTATCTTTCTAAGAGCTTCAGCAATGAAAGAACATTTGAAAAGGAAGAAATAGAAGTATTTTTTAAAAATATATTTCCCTTTACCAGTTAAAATGTTTCCAGACCAATGCCTCTTAAAGTCAGTGTTCATACAGCACAGTTCATGGTTGTGCTTAGAGATATGTCATGCTGAGGAAATGAACAGAGGTGGAATCTTATAAAACGCTCCTGTGTGCTTTTTATAAGTGCAGAACATCTAATGGCCCTGGCATCACTCCATGTAATTTGAAGAAAGACTCTAACATTTGACTGGCTCATTTTACCTGAGCAACCCTAAGTGAGAAATTGGTTCTCATTTCTTATAAATAAATGATGCCATCACAAGTGTCAATCCTGCGAAAGTTTCTACCTATCGAGGGCTGAGAAACCTGACTGCAGCCTGGGGCAACAAGGGAGAAGTTCAGGAGTAACACTGTCGGGAATTTCCATCCAGCAATTTGTTGTCAAATGCATGGATGTGAGGCCCCAAATGGCTCCAAAACTGCTTGCTCTGATGACAAGAGCAACAAGGCGCTCATTTTCAATTACCAGGGGGTTTTAAACTGGAAACTGTGTTCCTCTTCTGTCAGCTGCTCAGAAACCTGGAAAGGGAAATCAGCAGCATCTCAACACTAAATTGTCCAAATTGTTGCATATGTTTAGGTAGCATTTTGGCTAGTGGACAATTGCTGAATAAAATGTTTTTTTTGTTTGTTTGTTTGTTTTTTTTCTTTTTTCTTTTTTTTTATTATAGATAAAAATATGCACCATAGATGTGGCCCAACCCATCACCCTCCCTCCACCGCAACCTCCCCCCTCCCTTCCCCTTCCTTGGTCCTTTCCTCATAGTCTTGTGGTATAGTTGGGTTATAGCCTTCATGTGAAAGCTATAGTTTAGCTTCATAGTAGGGCTGAGTACATTGGATACTTTTTCTTCCATTCCTGGAATACTTTGCTAAGAAGAATATGTTCCAGCTCCGTCCATGTAAACATGAAAGAGGCAAAGTCTCCATCTTTCTTTAAGTCTGCATAATATTCCATGGTATACATGTACCACAATTTGCTAGTCCATTCGTGGGTCAATGGGCACTTGGGCTTCTTCCATGACTTAGCAATTATGAATTGGGCTGCAATAAACATTCTGGTACAGATGTCTTTGTTATATTGTGCTTTTTGGTCTTCTGGGTATAAACCTAGTAAAGGAATTATAGGATCGAATGGCAGGTCTATTTTTAGGTCTCTAAGTATTCTCGAAACATCCTTCCAGAAGGAACGTATTAGTGTGCATTCCCACCAGCAGTGCAGAAGTGTGCCCTTTCCTCCACATCCACGGCAACATCTCTGGTTTTGGGATTTTGTTATGTGGGCTACTTTTACTGGGGTTAGGTGATATTTCAAAGTAGTTTTGATTTGCATTTCTCTGATGATTAAGGATGATGAGCTTTTTTTCATGTGTTTGTAGATTGTGCATCTGTCTTCTTTAGAGAAGTTTCTCTTCAAGTCCCTTGCCCACCCTGAGATGGGATCACTTGTTCTTTTCTTGCTAATACATTTGAGTTCTCTGTGGATTCTGGTTATTAGACCTTATCAGAGGTATAACCTGCAAATATTTTCTCCCATTCTGAGGGCTGTCTGCTTGCTTTACTTACTATGTTTTTGGCTGTGCAGAAGAGGATCAAGCAAGGTCTGACTCTGGGCTGCACTTCAATGTGGAAAAAGCTCAGGACATGTTAGAGACCCTGACTTCTTCAGCACCAGATTGGTCCATGATCCTACCAACTTAAAGGCATTTCCCAGGGAGCTTGAGGAATTACTTTTTTTTTTAAGCTGTTTGTTTTATTATGGTAAAATAAACAAAATGTAAAGTTTACCTTTTAGATCTTTTTTTGTGTGTTTGTTTTTTGAGACAATGTCATTCTGTCACTCAGGCTGGTGTGTCATGCCATTAGCCTAGCTTACAGCAACCTCAAATTCTGGGGTTCAAGTGATCCTCCTCCATCAGCCTTCTGAGTAGCTGGGACTACAGGTGCCAGCCACAATGCCTGGTAATTTTTCTGTTTTTATTTAATTAATTAATTTATTTATTTAGAGACAGAGTCTCACTATGTGTCACCCTTGGTAGAGTGCTGTGGCATCACAGCTCACAGCAACCTCCAGTTCTTGGGCTTAAGCAATTCTTTTGCCTCAGCCTCCCAAGTAACTGGGACTATAGGCACCCGCTACAATGCCTGGCTATTTTTTTTGTTGCAGTTGTCATTGTTGTTTAGCTGGCCTGGGCTGGTTCAAACCCTCCAGTATCAGTGTACATGGCCAGAGCCCTACCCACTGAGCTATGGGCGCCACCAATTTTTCTGCTTTTAGTAGAGACAGGGTCTCGCGCTTGCTCAGAGCTCAAACTCCTGAGCTCAAACAATTTTCCTGTTCAACCTCCCAGAATGCTAAGAATACAGGCCCCCAGCCCATTGTAACCATTTTTAAGTGTACCCTTCAGCAGCATTAAGTACATTCACATGGTTGAGCACCATCACCACCATCGACCTCTTCTCCTTCCATTTTCCAAAATTGAATCTCTGTCCACATTAAACAACTCCCCAGTGTCCCCTGCCAAGACCCTGGCACCCAACATTCCACTTTCTATCTCTGATTTTGACCACTCAGGGAACCTCAGGTAAGGGAGCCATATAGTACTCATCCTCTCCTATCTGGCTTATTTCACTTAGCATAGTGTTTCCAAACACTATGTCATAGCATATGTCAGAATGTCCTTCCTTTTCAAGGCTGAACAATATTCCATTGTATGGGTCAATCACATTTTGTTTATCCATTTATCTGTCTGTGGACTTTGGGTTGCTTCCACCTATTGGTTGTTGTGAACACTATTGCTATGAAAACGGGTGCAGACATATCTGTTGGAGACCCTGTTTTGAATTCTCTGGGTTGTATACCCAGAAGTGGAATTGCTAGATCATATGATAATGGCATTTGAATATTTTGAGAAACTTTCATACCTTGGGAACTGTTTTTTAAAGCCCTTGGTTCCATGAGCAAGGGTTTATAAATCAGGGGAAAAAAAGATAAAGGAAAAAAGAAAAAGCACTACCTTTGGAGGCTGAAATGGCAGCCCTGACAGGAGAAAGAATTTATTTTGACTAGCAAGCCGAGCAAGCATAATCCAGGTGCTGGGCAGGGAGGCGGAGGGAGGGGCCAGGAGAACAAGGAGCCTCGCGCCCCGGATGCCCAGCCGGCTCGGGCAGCAGCTTTATGTTGATGGCAAATTGTCACTTTGGCGGAATTCAGGAACGCTACTTATGTCATTAGGCGGCAATCTATAATTAACACACTCAAGGCTGTGTGAAGGGCAGGATTCTTCCAGGGACAGTTAGAGCGATTCCACCTGCACCTTCCGGGAGGGAGTGAGGGGGCCTCACTTCAGCCAACAGCTGACAACTAATTAGTCGCAATTGTATTGTTCTAATGCCTCCTCTACCAGGAAGCCTCGGGACTCCCAGCTGGAGGTGAGGGTGTCCCAGAGCTGGAGACCAGCTGAACAAAGACCTGCAGGAAGGCTGATCCAGGAGAGCTTGTGAACCAAGAGGTGTCCAGCTGATTCTACAAGTCATTTTGATTCCTGGCTGTGGAGGCCTCAAATGCCAAGGCCAGGGATGGCTCAGTTCAGCAAGGCCCAAAAAGAATGGAACAAACTTCTCCAGGGGTTAAACAACTTTTACAATTTTGACAGGGAAGGGAAAACATTGTGGAGCTTTCTGACCACGGGGCTGCCTGCAGCCTGGTTTCCCAAGCCATGGGCGGGATTGGCGTCTGACTGTCCCCTCTGGAATGTCTGGGCTGCAGCCGGGGCTTGCTCTAAATGAGAAACAGGCGGGAAGGGCTTAGCAGGCCTGGCAGGCTGTGGCCAGCTCCTCGTGCGGTCTGGGCAGGGCTGCTTGGCACGGGCCACTGAGGAGGACACACCGGCTGTGCAGGCAGCCCTCCCACCAGCATGGAAGCTTGGGGGGCCCAGTCAGCTTGTTCAGGCCAGTGCCTGCATAGAGGGAATGGGGAGGAGGGAGAAGGGCACACTGCAGCCTTGGGCTCTGGAACTGGATGGAGGCGTTGTGCCTGGCCCCTCCCTCCTCTAGCAACCTTAGAAACATGGTTCACAGAGCCTCAGTTTGCCTTCCTTGGAAATGGGAGCAGTGACACCTCCCAGTTTGGTGGGGTGGTCGTGTCTCATGGCACAGTGTTTGGGAGCATAGGTGATTCTTCACAGACTTCTAATACCTGAAAAGGTCTAGGAGACTGGCTTTTATAGCTGTGAGAACTGAGGGACACTCAGGGACTTACCCACAGTCATGCATCAAGATCTGGTCAAATAGGTCCCTCTATAAGCCAGTGATTTTCTGAATCAATGCCTCTCAGCCACAGCCCAGTCCATGGAGTGTTTTCTGGCTCCCTCCCACTAGCTCCTGCCTTTCATCGTCTTCCCAGCTCAGGCGCTGATCACAGTAATCTCTGAAATTTTCTCAGAACTTTCTAGTTTGTAGCAGGCTTTCTTGTACACTTGCTGATCCTAGGGTGTCACGAGGGTAAAATCTGGTTATTACCAGGGGTACTGCCAGTAGATGTCCCTTGCGTACGTTAGGAAAGACACAGCAGATGGCATTTCTCCCTCACAGGAATCCAATCCTTCCAGCAGTCAGTCCATGCTGCTTGTGTTTTTTTAATTTTTTTTTTTATTTTTTGAGGCATAGTTTCACTTTGTTGCCCTCGGTAGAGTGCTGTGGCATCACAGCTCATAGCAAACTCCAGCTCTTGGCTTAGGTGATTCTCCTGCCTCAGCCTCCTGAGTAGCTGGGACTACTGGTGCCCTCCACAACACCCAGCTATTTTTTTGTTGCAGTTTGGCTGGGGCTGGGTTTGAACCTGCCACCCTCTGTATATGGGCTGGCACCCTACTCTCTGAGCCACAGGCACTGCCCCCTGTGTTTATTTATTTTTTTTAGAGACAGGCTCTTGCTTTGTCCCTCAGGCTGGAGTACAGTGGTGTCATCATAACTCACTATAGCCTTGGACTTCTGGGCTCAAGCGATCTTCCTGCCCCAGCCTCCCAAGTAGCTGAGACTAAAGGTGCACACCACCATGTTTGGCTAATTATTCTATTTTTTGTAGAGATGAGGTCTCACTGTGTTGCTCAGGTTGGTCTTAAAATCCTGACCTCAAGGAATCTGCCTGCCTGGGCCTCCCAAATTGCTGAGATTACAGATGTGAGCCACCATGCCTGGCCTAGTCCGTGTTCTTAGCTCCACTTTATAAATTTAGAGCCCAGAGAGGTTAGCAACTCACCAACAGTCACCCAGTGGGAAGAGGGGGAAGTTGTGTTTCAAACCCATGCTGCCTGTGGGCTTTGAGGCACTGATGCTCATCACAGCAGCCAAAGGGTGGAAGAAATGCCTCTGGGCATCGAAGTCTGACCCTTTCCCTAGGAGAAGAAATGTGGTTGCTTATAAGTGTGTGACTTTGTGCAAGCAACTCAATCCCTTTTAATCTTGATGTCTCCACCTGAAGTTGGGGATAATGTGACCTGAATGAGGACGAATGTCTGGAGCCATGTGTGTGGCTTCTGGGGAAAAGCCTCTGGGGCCAGACTCCGAGGATCTGGAAAGCCAGGGAAAGAGTCTGGATTCTGTTCTCTGGTGGCAAGAGATTGAGGAGGCTGAGGGTGACTTGAAAGGATCAGGCTGTTTGTCATATGGGAGCCAGTGGCCTGGAGGAGCCATTATGGGATCGGGAAGAGAGGGTGAGGGTTAAGGGGTGGGGAGGATTCGGCAATGGCTCATTTCCTCCCCTCTTCTCTCATCCTCTCTCCTCCCCTCTCCTCCCCTACCTTCCCTTCCTTTTTACCTGATTGAGTCCCATAACCAGCATGGAGCTGGGTCCTCAAAGCTAGAGTTGAGGCAAACAGTCCCCCTCTCTCGGGCCCCCCTTGTCTCCCTCTTCTCTAGGAACGCCAGCACCCTGCCCCCTGAGAAGTATCCATGGGATCACGCGCTGGGCCATAGAGGACCTCCCATCTGAGGTCAGCTGAGGATGATGGAAGCTCCCCTTAGAAGCCCCTCACTGTGATGGAAAGCACTGGGCACTGCACCTCTAAGCCCTTGCCTGTGAGCAGAGCTGCTACACCCTCACCCCCACCCTGCCGTGGGAACAGCTGTGGCAGGTATGTGTCGGGTTGTGGAGGGTGACCAAGGAGGTTGGGATGCAAATCCTTGATAGTGATCCAGGGACAAGCACTGCCCTAAGCTACACAAATATCCCAACCTCTCCTTTAAACAATTATTTAATAACAACTTGAGACTTGGCAAGGGTTTGTCTTTGTGCACCTGTGCTTGGGTGCGAGCACCCTCACATGTGTGGGTGACATCTTGGTGAGAGGGATCGCCAGATCACAGTTTTCCCCAAAACTGAAGTGCCCAGAACAAATTCCGTTACGTGCCCTTCCCCTACCTCCCCAAGGGATGGCATCTGGTGAAAATGAGCACAGGAAGGGGGAAGACATCCAAACATCAACTGGAGGAGAAGGAGAGGTGCGTGTTGGAGAGGCACGGAATCGCCCTTGGTCATGGTATTAAGGGGTGGTTTATAGACCTATGTTTGCATGAGCTTCATGCCTTTGTTTTATCTTAGTGCAGTATTTACACAGGTCTCTATGTGTGGATATGACGGTGTATGTAAGTGTGTGTGCATGTGTGCATGTGTAGGGTGAAGGGCACTCCTTCCTTCCCACATGGCTTGACAGCCTTGCTTGGTGAAGGAGTTTGGCAGGACTCCATGCCTGGGAGAAGCATACGCCTGAGTCACGAGGAGCTGCACCTGTGTCACCTGTGGCAGGCGATGGCTTTGGTGGGAAGCGGGGATCTCAGAAAGGGTTAAGAAGCCTGAAAAGCTGCTGCCCCCAGGGTTAGTGCCCCTTGGTGCCCAGTGAAAGATCGATAGGCCTTTAAAGTGATTTATAAAAATGGATGGGGGAGCAACGTCCTTTCCTCAACTCCGGTGAGTCAAATCAGCATCCTCCACTGGATATTGATCGTCCCCTCTGTCTAAACACACATTAGCAGGGCAGACCATAAAAATTAATCCTCCTCTTTCATCAAATGGAAGGTCATTTTCCCACCTTCCCTGGAGGGGGTGATGTCATGAGACTTCTTGTCGGGATGGAGAGATTTTTATTAAATCTGATGAGGCTGTTTGCATGAAAGCTAATTAGGACAGCCAAGTGGACGGGGGCCAGACTGAGCATGTTGGGAGGGCGGTGGTGTACCAGACACACCTGCAAAGACCCTCTGGGACTGTGACTCCAGGCAGAATGACCTCATTTCAAGTCTTAGCCCACTCCTGACCTAACTGGACATTTTCTGAGCCAGTTTAAATAGCAATGTGCCGTGTCATCCAGATGATGACAACCGCTAGTGACAACAATGTCATCACCTTTCTTCCTGTCTTGCCCCCAGCTCTCCTGTGCACCTCTCTGATACCTTCTGACCATCAACATCCTTTCACAGTCCCAGAGACAGTTGGAGCCACAGGGGTCTGGGGCCAGGCGGGCTTGGGATCACATCCCAGCTCTGCTTTTGATTTTCTGTGTGATCGTAGACAGTGGCTCCACTCTCTGAGCCTCAGTTTTCCCGTCTATAAAAGGAAGCCAGTAACACCACTAAGCGGGGTGAGTAGCACAAGCGAGGGTTCTCAGACTGTGGCCCCATCTGTGCACTTAGTCTAATGCCATTTACTTAATATTCTTATTTAAGTCAATTCACGTTATCCTATGTAAATTTATTTAAAATGGAAATACCCTACAAATTATAATACATGGAAAACACTATGCCATATATTTTCCAACTTATTATAAACATGATACCATTTATAAATGCTCCAAAAATACTTGGGTGCAAATCTAACAAAATTTGAATAGAAAAACTACAAAATATGGATAAAAGAGATCACAGAAGGTCTTAAAAATTGATGCAACCTGCTGTGGTCACATTTGGGGAGAATCAATGGAGTAAAGATATATAAATTTCCTCCAAACTGATAAAGAGGTTTAACACAATTTCTACCAAAATTCCAGCAAGATTTTGCATTCTAAAATTTGTACGGTGAGGCAAAGCAACTAGAATAGCTGAAATCACTTTGAAAAAGAAGAAGTAAGAGGAATCATTTTACCTGATGCCAAGACTCCTCATATATCTATGGTAATCAAACTAAATGTGGGTCTAAAGCTCAAAGATGCTTGTGCACAAACCACCTGGCAGCTCATGGCACACCATCCAACAAACGTTTACTTAGCAAATACTGTGTCTTGCCTGGGCCTTGCACCTGTGTTGCACAGTGGAAACACGAGCTAAATGCAGAAAGCATGTGTGTGTGTTTGTATGTGTGTGCACTTATGTATAACTATGGGAGAAAGGTCAGTGGAGACACAGAGCCTCACAAGGGGGCTCTTGTTGTGGTGAGGGCCCAGATAATTTTCTTCTTTTCCCTCTTTTTTATTCCCTGCCTTTTGTTTTTCTCTTATTTCTTACCCATCACCTTGGGGGAATATTGCCATTAGGAAGACATCTAAACAGTGCAGATAGTCTTTGCAATTTTCTAGTGTTCTGCCATGGAGAAGTTTCAAAAATGCAATTTAACATGATCCCTCAATATCTAAAGTGAGGAGAGGTGTAACAGCCACGAGGAGTCCTCTGTCCCCCAGTGCAGGTCAACCTCTCTGGGAGCAGAGTGGGAGTTTGCCAGGTCGATGTTTAGCAGGGAGGAACGCCAGGGGCCGGCAGGGGAGGAAGCAGGGCTGGACAGAGGAAGAAGCACAGCTGCAAAGCAGGCTGATAGGTCCTGACTGGCCCACTCCCCAACACCCGCTCCAGTCTCCAGTCGCCAGTGTGGCTAGGTAGGGGTTGGTCTAGGAAGGGTGAGCTCTTGGGTGGGACAGGTCTCCGCAGCTGAGGCATCTCAGGGAGTGAGGGCTGGCAGCCGGGGCAAAAATCGCTTGGTTAAGAGAGCTCATAACCACCTTTGCACAGCAGGCCACCTCATCATCTCTATCTGGGAAGCAGTTGATTCAGGTTCCTCTCACTGTCTCCCCTGGGGTACACAGAAGAGCAAGGGAACGGCATGGCACGAAACACAGCCCTGCGCCGCCCGGCCCCACCGCTGCTCTCAGGGCTGCAGCTGAGCCCAGCTCCTCCTTCCCTGGCAGAGTCCTCCTACCCTCAAGAGGACCTCTGCCTGTCTTAGTAATTAGTGTACCCGGTGGCATGAGAGGCCTGAGGTCCTGGTCAGTGTGACTTTCTCCTGCTGGTGCTGCACTTACCCATCTACTATCACCACTGGGAAGGAGAGTACAAAGGGGAACCTGGTGGGCACCATGCCTACCCAACGCCACGACCCCCAAACTTCCCATCCCTGTTTTCTCTTTATAGCCCCTGTGCAGCCAGCCAGGCCACTACTTACGACTTCATATGCAAGGTTGGATGATTACGTTCGTGAACTCACTCATCCTAGAAAAGGTGCTACATACCTCACTGCTGTTTTCCAGCTGGGACTCGGACCCTAGAATAACAGACCTGCCTTGGCTGGGTCAACCTTCTCTGGAAGTTGGCCACTAGGGCCTGTCCCCCTGAGTTGCCAAGGAGGACCTCATTTCACCTTGGTTTCCCATAGCAGTTTTTCTAGGATGAGTTCGAGAGGTTTATTTTCAGACTTCATACAACAATAGCCCTTTCTGATGGCCCTTCCAGAAAAATAGTTCCAAAATTGCTTTGAAGGGTGAATTAGGCATTGGCATTGGTGTACAGTTTCCCAAGGGGAGTCCCTCAAAGGTGACCGTAGCGGTCGGTATTCAGTGAGCAGCACTCTTCTAGGATGAATTCTCTAACTTAATTGCCCAACCTTGTGCACTCGACTCTGATGCCACTTCTTCCCACACAGAGTGTAGGATATTTTCATTTTACACAAGGTTCACAAGGGAGCCCTCACCTAGGGACAGGCTGGCACATCCATGCCGGGTGACAGGAGGTGCACTTCCTTGTTTCATGTCTGACTGCTCATCCCAGAGGCATGCTCTGCTTTATGATGGATGCTCTTGACCTACGTCATGTGGGGCCCTGAGAACCCAGCTTGTCATGGGCAGTTCTGGACACATGGTCACTTATTAGGCTATCTCTGTGAAGGCCCGATGGAAAGGCAGCAGCTATTTTATGGTGCCCATTCTCGGTTGCAGTTGGCGCATCCCTGGTTGGGAACTCCAGGGAACTCATGTGCTGCGATTCTCTCTCAGGGCCTTGCCGTGAGCTCCACATAGCTCCTTTCCTCATCCTCAGGACCTCTAATCCCACGGCATCTTCTGAGCCTATGGCTGAGTAGCAGTGTTGCTTGCACCGCAGCCTGGTCCTGCTGAGGTTGGCAGCTGCTTATGTGATCTGACACATTTCTGGATGTGGAAAGCTACTTTCGGCACTCAGAGGCCACCTGGCATAGCATTTCCTTCTTTGTGGTGGGAGATGCCTGATGCCTGCTTCTTACTTTACTTTGGAGGGCTGTCTGGTGATGACCACCGAGGCTCTAATGTTTCTGCTGGTGTGGAGTACGTGTGTCTTCCCAAGGTCTCCAGCTTGCTGGCTGCTCCTGTTCATTTGGCCCTATAAGCAACATATCCCTGATGGAAGAGACAAATTGATGCTCTGTGCCAGGCCCAGACCATCGAGATCCCTCCGGACATCACGACAGGGACAGCAGAGTTTTTGTAAATGTGTGTTGTTGTCCATTCCTCCCTGGTCACTTATTATGTTAACTGTCTCCAGCTGGATTCTGGTGGCCAGTGAGCCACCACCTGCCCTCTATTTCTGAGAGAACTATCATCCTGTTGGTACCAGGGGGTCCAGTTCTTCAGTGACCTTCTCTACCATCAGCTGAGGGGGTCACTGCTGCTGTATATGCTGGTGATGTGGGTGCCCTCTTGCCAGCTTGTTGCTTAAGCCTGTAAATGACACATCCTCTGGGTCCTTTCCTGGAACATGATCACTTGGTGGCCTTCTGGCTGAACATAGTATTCCCACTTCAGCAGGCTCGTTTCCCTGAGGCTTTTAGTGCCTTCTCACCACCTGCCCTGGCAATCCTGGGATTTCAGCTTTAATCAGAATGGGCATCTCTTCGTTCAGGGCTTGCAAGAGCCATTGGTAGTGAGTCTGCACGACATCCTGGGTCAGATCCTGTGTCTCAGGAGAGTTCCCCTGGGGCAGTAAGCTCTCCCCTGTGCCATGGTATGTGCTGGCTCCTCAGATTCCAGCCCCATGCACATCCTTCTCAGGGGCTCCTGCAGGTTCATGCTGGCTTGGTCCTGAGGCTCCTTTGGTGTATCCTCCCTTGTCAGGCCCAACATGTCCCCAAGTGAGTTACATTGTAAGCCTTGTGGCCAGGAAGGAAGATGGGGGAAGGTCCTGTTACTCTGAGCTGCCAATAAGGACCTGGCTTCACCCTTGGTTTCCCATAGCCAGTTAATCATCCACAGATTTTCATTATGTTTCTCTTGGGTATCAGTGCAGCAGAGCCATTAAGCCACCTTTTCCCGATGGTTCTTATTTTCCCAAACACCTGAAATTCACACCAGCCGGTGCATTCCCTTCATAGGACAGGTATGTGTGAGCCAATCTACCACCAGTGAAGGTTTAAACAATCCGAATATCTTCCACCAGGAGCTTATTCTAGGAATGATCTGTGATCCACTAGTGACAGGTCCCTATTGTCAGTCAAAGGGTGTGATCCACCCGCAGCCCTGTCTTAACATCGACTTTGGACCAATCCAAGTATCCACTCTGGCAGACTGACTCTCCAGAAACAGAGGCTGAGATGGAGCTGAATATACAAGTATCCATTAGGGACCCACGCCTGTGCAAGGGGTGGCCAGGAAGCAGACCTGGATGGAAGAAAACCCTCTATCTAGTGCCGATGACCTTTGAACACAATGCTGGCATGACCAAACTGTGACCAACCGCTTGGTGGCACTGAGGCACATCTGGGTTGTCCCATGTTGGGAAAAATGGTTAGGTATCTATACTTCTGTTCTGTCAGCCATTGGGTCAGGGCTGGCCCCAGAGGCACATGCCCTTAGCCGGGGAGGCACTAAGGGAGCTGGCAGCTGAGGGGTAACAAGCCCTTCCTTGAGCAGTGTCTCTGAATCCTCCCTACCCCACGTTCCATCAGGTCCTCCCAGGCTCTGTTTCAGAACCCCAGGACTTCCAGGAATACAGCTTGGAAAGTGCCCGGGGCAGAAGTCTAGGGACATCACAAACCCTGGAGTCAGATAAGGATATGGTCAGATCTTAGTTCTGTCACGGTCATGGTCTGACCCTGGGAAGATAATTAGTCTGTCTGCGTTTTATTCCTCCATCTATAAAATGGCAGCAATTATATTGCCCCATCAGTTATTTGTGAGAGTCACATTCACTGTTTCTAGGATGCTTAGTGCAGTTTCTAACTGAGAGTGAATTCCCAATATGTGGTTGCTGTCTTTTTTGGGCACACACACTCCTGTAGGGCTATAGGACTTGGAAGGAAGATTCAGATCAAAGTCCTTGCTTCATCATTTGGCAGCTCTCTCGGTGACGTCAAAGAACTTGCAGTCTCTCTGAGCTCTAATGTTTCATCTCTAAAGTCACCTGCCACAGTACTCCTCATCCTGCCCAGAGGAGGCTCTTAGGAGATGGCTGACAAAAAAGTACGTGGTGAGTGCTGCAGGTGTGATCCTGAGGGAGGACTGCTGCTCCTGCTTCACTTCAGCGGCCTGTGTAGCTGTGCCCGCCAAAAACCATGGTGGCTTCTCAATCCATTCCCCTCTGAACATTAAAGACTTCAAAGTTGCAACAAAGCCAACCAGGAAGGAAGACTAGGATAATGTAGGAGTTTCCAGAACAAGGTGCTAACTGCACAATTCTAGCCAGACAACCTGTAGAATACAGTGGACACTTGGGTAGATGTATATTCTAAAGGAGACAACTCTTCTTGTATGACACACCTTGGACACCAGGATCCTGACTCTAAAGGTCAGGTGGTCTTCCCAGGCACCTGGGAAGGTCTGAAGCGACTCCCTGGACCAGAGCTTGGAGGAAGATGATGGAAAAAGTCTTGTTGAGCTCACTGCCTGGGCTCTTCTGGTCTCCATCACACCTATATAATATATGCCCATAGCATCGAAGGGCGTGCGGCGGCCTCTGATGTTGGTCTTGCATCTCCCTCACTGAGGGTAGAAGAGAAGCTTCAGTTGCAGCTGGGAGGGGGTCAGCCCTGGCCCATCTGCACTTCTTGTCGTGGGTCTCCTACCCCATCCCACACACTCTCAGAGAGCTGCTCCTTAGTTCAGGACCCTTCTGGTGAAGTCTTTGCCCTCTTATGGCTGCTTTCATAAGGGCTGCAGAGGAGGTTGTGCTTCCCTAGATGGCTTCTGGGCTGGTGGTGGCCATGTGACCCTGCAGCTAGTTCCTTCTCTGACTCCTGTGCCATCCCAGGTCTCTGACATAAGGGCAGACCTATGGTCTCTACAGGATCAGTGCTGTCTCTAGATAGTAAAGTATGCAAGAGTTTCTGAACCAATTTTGTCACGAAGATCTACCTCTTAGAGTACAACCTGAAAATGTATCCCTCTCTGTGCAGTGCTGGAGTACTTCCTGTGCAACCTCCTTAGATGTCCCCCTGAGAGCAGGAGTATGTGGACACTACTGCCCAATCATTCCATGTCTGATATGGTACTGATTTCATGCATATCTCCCAAAAGGCATCAGATCCCTTTCAGAGTGTTGTGTTTATTGCCCTCTACTTCTTTATTTAGAATACACATATGGCTGTGACAACCTGCCTATGGAGGGTGCAGAGGATGCCTCTTTGTAGCTGATTAAGACCAAAACTAAACCACACAGCCCAGAGGGTGAAGGGGGATGAGTTGCCTGTGAAGTTCCCTCAGAGACCAGATCCTGTGACTAATGGCATTTGAGGACACTTTAGGGTCCACAGCACTGTCATTCTCTGCAGAATTTGAATGAGCATCCAAAACTGGGACCAATCTACACCCTCATCATGGGGACAATGGGAAGGCTCTCAAGAACTTGGCAGTTACAAAAGCTGTCTGGCCTCAGAAGAGAGTTAGATTAAATTGTGGCCTTCCACCATGGCTGCCAACTAGAATCAAACCCCCTGCACAAAAATGTCTAGGTGCTCTAACGGAGGGTCTAATCGAGTAGGAGGTAGGAGGGGTGTCTACAGCTTTGTTTTTCTGGCACAAAGTGAAGGTTGACCCTTTCAGAAGCCCTGTGTGGTAGGTAGAGCCTGGCATGTGATTCCCATTTTAAAGACGAGTAGACTGAGGATCAGAGAGGCAAGTGACTAGACGTAGGACCAAGCTGATCTCTTCTGAAGCTTGGTTTGTTCTTTTCTCACTAAACCCTCCACTTCATCTGGGATGAAATGATAATGCCTCAAAGTGAAAGGAAAGGAAACTCCCTCAACAGAGACAGGGTCCTGGAAGGTGGATCGTTTCTGGAAGCTGGACACTCATGGGGGTGCTTGTCCTTTTGTCACCGGGTCCTGGATGTGGAGGCCCAATTCAGGGGAGAACCAAGAAGTTGATTTTTACATGGGGAAGGTGAGGCCTCAGCAGATGGAACAGGCTCCTTTGAGTCCTTGTCCTGGCAAAAGACATCTGCCTGATTCAAAGATTTATTTAGTCATCTTCCCAAAAAGAGGAAAGAAATCTCATCATTAATGCATACATTGAGTTATCTTCCTAACAATGCTGAAAAGTCTCACTAAGTGCCCTTGTTTGGATAATGACGTCAGCACAGACATTTTGGCCACTGTCCCTCCCTGGGCAGCTATGGAAGCCCCCGTCCCATTTCTGTCCCCAGGCCTCTATAGCCAGTGCTCTGAAAGGGCCCCGGCACAGTGGGGTTCAGCTCTCTGACACATTGCTTAGGGACACAGGGTTAAGAGACTAAACATGCTAATGAGAGGGGAAGCTGCCCTTTCCAGGGTGGTGTGTGCCTTTGGTGGGACTGACTGAGTCAGAGACAGTGCTCCTGCCCAGTATGGAGCGTTTGACCATGAGGGCTCCCTTTAGCCTCACCAATCACTCTGCAGGGGAGAGACGGGTTTGAACATGTTAATCCAGCTTCTGTCTGGTTCTTTTCCACCAAAGCTTCAATATACATCTGATCTCAGAATATTGGATTTTTCTTTGAGGAAAGAAATAAATGACTTATCTGGGGAATAAGCCCAGAGTTCTCTCCATGCACTGCACATTCTCTATATTGGGCTAAAATAAGGTTTGCTGATTCTCATGTAAATCTCTAAAGCCTGGGTGTCATCATATGAGTATTTTATGTGCCAGGTAAGTAGGTTGCATCCGAGGAAAAAAGAAAGAAGGTGTGGAAGAAAGATTAACAATTATATCCAAGGAGAAGGAGAACAGATTCAAATACTTTAATTGCCTATCGCTTCTTGATAGAGTGGCCGAGAAATACGATTCACTCTGAAAAGCAGTCATTTTGGTTTATATTTGGAATTGATCTTGAAGGCTGGCAGATATGTTCTTTTCATAGTTGTTGTTGCATTTCTTTTCCACCTTCCCTAAACCTGAAAAAATGATGCTTCATAAAAATCTTAGTGGGTTTTGCTTCTTTCCCGTGCAGCTTGCAGTGAGATTGATGGGGCGCGAGTGACCCTGCCTGGCAAGGATGCTCACCACGTCCCAGCCTGGCTTTGGTCAAGTGGGTACTCAGAGCAGAATTTTTTCCTGTCTCAGTGGTTCTGATGAGTTACAAATAAGGATGGTTCTCAAGGATCTTGTCAGTCTGATTTTTCCCGGCTGGTAGGAGAAAAAAGAGGCATCCTTTCTGACCCTATAATCAATGGTAAACTTTCAGGATTTATCAAGAATACCAAGTGAAACCAGTTGATTTGGAGGGTTGGTTTTAGCCTACCTATGTCAAAGGCATAAAACGTTAGTGTACATGTCTTCCCGAACTCCAACCTGAACACAACTGTAGAGTTGGAGGATATTTTGATACATTTCATCAGTTCCTAGGTCTTTTGATAAGAAAACTGAGACTCTGACAGTTGGAGTGACTTCCCCAGAGTCACGGAGTGAACTGGGATGAGAAGGGCTTGCCTGATTCCCCAGCTGGGGCAGATTGCATTTCCTAAAGATGGGTGTGGCAGTGTGTCCCATTACATTAGTTCCTCTGAGTGGGGCCTTGTCACCCTTCCATTAAGAGGTAGAATCTATTTCTCTACCACTTAGAATCTGGGATGATGTCGTGATGGCTTTGACCAATAGGCTATGGCAGAAATGATTCTGTCAGTGCCAGGCATGGCCTTCAATGATCTGGCACCTTCTGGCTTACTGGAACATTTATTCTTGATTCACTTTGTCTCTGAACCCAACCACCGCATTGGAAGAAATCTAATCCACGTGGAGAAGCCACGTGTAGACAATCCAGTTGACAGCCAGCATCCACTTGTGCACTCTCTTTCGGACGTCCATCCAGTTGAACTTTCAGATGACTGCGGCCCCAGCTGTATGCAAGAGAGACTCTCCTGGCTGAGCTCAGTCAATGCTGCCAGCGGTGAGGGCTAATAAAACTTTGCTGTCTTAAGCCGCTACATTTTAGGGTTACATTTTATGCAGGAACATTTAGCTGGAACATTACTCATAATGCTAATATAAAAACTCATGCCTGATTATCACTTTATACTTTTACCAACGACACTCTCACTTGTTCTAAAATTCAGTGTTTTTCTAATGGAAGGTCATGACTCATTAGTGGATCATAAGATTGATTCAGTGGGTTGAAAAAGTTAAATCGAAGAGAATTGAACGTATCAGAGGGTAACACATGTAATAAGGGTAGGAATTGTTGTGTGGAATTTTTAGTTTGTGGGAGGCTTATAAACAACAGACATTTATTTCTCAGAGTTCCAGAGGCTAGGAAGCCCAACATCAAGGTGCCAGCAGATTTATTCTGGAGGGCCTGCTTCCCGGCCCCTAGACAGCCACCTTCTCAATGTGTCTTCACGTGGTGGAAAGGGTAAGGGAGCTCTCTGGGAACCTTTTTAATAAAGGGCACTAATCACATTCATTAGGTATCTGCCCTGAGACCTAATCGCCTCCCAAAGGCCCCACCTCCTCATACCATCACACTGGGACATAAGATTTCAATATACGAATTTTGGGAGAATATGAACATTCAGTTTATCACAGGATGTTTCATTATCTCCTTTTCACTAATGAGGAAACCAAAATTAGAAGGCAGACTATGTGGTCAACCTGGGCTTCTCCTCACTTCCTGTCACTCCAACTCCAGCATGTCACACTGTTTCCTTACCGTTCTTAAAACATTTTAGATTGCAGGGAAGGGCCACTTTCTTGGCCTGGTCACAGTAGAGGACATGCCTATGCTTACTCTGCGC
Organism: Loris lydekkerianus; assembly: GCA_963574355.1. Taxonomy (NCBI): domain Eukaryota; kingdom Metazoa; phylum Chordata; class Mammalia; order Primates; family Lorisidae; genus Loris; species Loris lydekkerianus. The sequence goes on from CAUYPK010011237.1 coordinate 21,293, forward strand.
TTGGCTCTCATTGTGTTAAGGACTCCACACAATTGACTGGTGGCAGGTGCTATAATTATGCCCATTTTATAGGTGAAGAAACCGAGGCTCAGAGAGGATGTATATTTTAGACAATGTAATGCTGCCAGAAAGTGACAGACTCAGAATCCTAACCTATGTAATTTTGCCACGTCTGTACTCTCGACCATTCAACTATAATTTCTCTCCTAGTTTAGAAAGCTGTAGTGTGAGGAAAGGTTGCAGAAAATGTTCCTTATTTTGCTGAATGGAGAAGCTGAGCCTTCCAAGGTTGGGTTGTGGCTGCCCTTCTTCTCCCAGGTGGCCTGGTGGGGCCTCTTGTCCCTCGAAGGCACCAGGTGACACTCAGAGTTGCCACCCTGTCCTGGGGCCTGGAGCGAGGCCAAGCCTTTCTTAATGCTTGGGAGTGAGAGTGTTATTGGGCGGACACTTCCCTTCTTGTTTACACGGTGAGAATCAACTTTAGTGGTTAAACAGTTTATGTTGGCAGAAGAGTTAAGATAAGAAAATCTCTGTGTTGTTCAAGGCCCATTTCCTTTCCTTCTTGCTTTACTTTCACTTCTTTTGTGATTGTTTATTTGTCTATTCAAGTCCTCCTGGGAGAAAGGAGAGAAAGTCTGGCCATCAGAGAGTCTTTGCTCTTCTGTGTCTCTGCCTGTAAAGGTCAAAGCTTGGATTAGACTAATCCAGTGGTTCTCAACCAGGAGCAGTTTTCCTTCTCAAGGGACTTTTCTGGAGAACTTTTTGTTGTCACACTAGTGTGGGAGTATGTGAGACTGTGTAAGCATGCACATGTGTGTGCTACTAACATCTAATAGGTAAAACAAGGGATTCTGCTAAGCATCTCACTATGCTCAGGATAATGAACATAGTCCCCAGAACAAAGAAGTAGCCAGCCCCAAATGCCAGTAGTGCCAAGAGTGAGAAATCTTGGATTAATCTATAACCTACTCATATGAGAATCCACATTCATTGAATACCTACCGTGGCCAGAGGAAGCTGGAGATAAAAACAAACAGACAAAACACCAGTGGTCCCTGAACTCACGGGGCTTGGGATTAGTGCGAAAGTCAAATACATAATTTTTTCCAGCAATGATAAACACCAGAGAAGAAACAGGTATACAATGTTGTGGGGATTCTAGGAGTTGAGCCTGGAGAGGCTCATGCTGTTCCCTGTGCCTGGAAGCCTTTCTCATCTAGTTCTCTCATCTCTCGATTAGATGTCACTTCTATGGGAAGCTTTCCCTGACTTCTTAAGGTCCTCATAGCACTCCATGACTAGAATTCCCAGCGTTTATCTCAGTTGCTAATTTAACACTTATTGCTCTTTGGGTTTGTTTATCATCTGCACATCGATCCTGCCTTGCACCACCCATTGAAAATACCCTTTCTGTTCCTGCGAGGGGCTCTGCTGCTCTCCTGGGGCCATGCAGCTCCATGCACTCAGGGCCCCATCAAAGGCCTTCTTCTGGTTATTGGAACTTCTTCTGTGTCCCACTGTCTTTGTAAAGCCCACAAACTGGGATTATGCCCCTGGGATCCTTCACCTTTTGCAATCTGACACTGGTTGCCCTCTGGCTCAGGAACGCCTCCCTTCCAGCTCCTCAGCCCTTGGTTCCCAGCACCCTGCTCTTCTCACAAGGGCCCAAAGCAGATTTCTGGTTTCTTGCACCTGGACCTTTCCCAGGAAGCTCTGCACATTTCTCCCTGTTTCTGGTTAGATGACAGGCTTCTGTGGTCTGTGCTATATTGCCACCTCTTCCAGGAAGTCTTCCCTCAGGCCTGAGTTAACTGCCTCAGGTGTGATCAACACAACCTGGGCCTGCTGTGGCTTTCAAAAGTTTTTGCCTCAAGGGAGAGACTGGGTGGCGCTTGGGTGGCATTTCCAGCACCCAGCCAAGAGTATGGCACATTCAAGTGTTTATTGAATTGGCAATTCATTGAGGCTAGTTCTGGGCCTGTCCCCCTCCCCCCCCTTCCCTTTATTTGATTGAGAAGGTGTGGATTAGCTTCCTTAGGGGCTGCCCTATACCCAGAATGCTTTTCCTTGCTTGTCCTGCAAGCCTGTTTTCTAAACTCCCTTGATGTAAATTTTTAATAAAACCTAAATTTTTGCCAGCCATAGGTAGAATTGAGAGTAAGCTCCTACTTCAGGGATACAATGGCAACCAATAAAAAAGAATTCAAAAAATTGGAAAAAGATTATGAAAATGGTGAGCAATCAAGCACTCCCATTACATGTACATATTTTACTGGCCACTGAACTGGATATGTGGGGAAAGATATTTGAACTGCTCAAATTTATACTATCATTTTAATGATTTATGTTTGTGTTGATAATCAATGTGTTAGGCAGGCTCATCACCATCTGTCAGCTCTTTAAATCTCAGCAGCAGAGCACATGGGCCAACTCCATAGTTCTATCTCCTTTTCTCCCCTGGCCTGTGGCAAGTCTTTGTGGGCATTGATATAGGTAATGGATGCTCAGTGCCAAGTACCTTGGTAGGGACTGTGAGAAATTACAGTATAAATCACATGTGCTGTGTCCCTTCAAAGAGCTCCCTGTCTTCTAGGAAAATCAGGGTATCTCTATCTATCTATCTATTTCCATAAGAATATTTCTAGAAAGTTAGCAGGAAAGGCTGAAAAACAAAAACTAGAAAATATTTAAATATTTCAAAACAGGAGAGAGAAAATTCTATTTGAATTTTCAGATCATGTGGAAGAGATCATATTTGATTTGGGTTCTGAAAAACTATACATTTGTAAGAACAATTATTCATGCATCATCTTGATGCTTAGAGTTAAAAAAGAGGTTAATCCAGGTAGAGAGAATGGCATGAGAAAATGTCCTGAGACAGACAAATGAGACCATGGAAAGTTTTTTCTATATTTTCTTTTGGAAGATTTATAATCGTAGGTTTTACCTTTGGTCCACAATACATTTTGAGTTAGTTTTATGGTATGAGGTATGCATTATGGTTAATTTTTTTCCCCTGTGGATATCTAATTTTTCCAGCATCATTTATTGTTATCAGGCATTTTTATCATCTACTTGGTGATATTTAGATAATTTATGTTTAATGTACTTATTGATATAATTAGGTTTAAATCTACCACATTGCTATTTAATTTTTCAACTTGTTCCAACCTATTCATTGGTCCTCCTTTTCTTTTATTCTGCCTTATTTTGGATCAATCGTTTATTTTTTCTGATTATATTTGATCTTCTTTGTTGGATTATTAGCTATACCTCTTTATTTTATAATTTTAGCATTTTAAAAGTTATTAGAGTCTATCTTGAAGTGACAATTTACCCCTTCAAGTATAGCATAAAAATCTTACAATATTGTACTTGAATTTTTTTCCTCCTGACCTCTGCACTACCATTGTCACATGTTTTACTTTTTATGTGTTATAGACCCCTACACTATGTTGTTATTTTTGTTTAAACAGTTTAAAAAAAAAAGATTTGAGTAATAAGAAAACATTTATTTCCCCACATATTTAGCATTTCTAGTGGTCCTTATTTATTTTTTTATTCATATTTCTATCTGGTATGAAAGACTTTAATCCATGTATTTCTTATAGTGAAAATTTGCTGAAGATAACTTTTATCAGCTTGTGTGTGTCTTCTGAAGTTTTATTACTCCTCTGTTTTGAAAGATATTTTTGCTGGTTATAGAATTCTAGGTTGGCAGTTCATTTTCCTTTTCAGTATTTTAAAGGCATCACTCCACCATTGTCTAGCCTACATTTTTGTGTTACAAGAATGCTATATTACCTGGACTGGACTCAAACTCCCAGGCTCAAGCAATTCTCCCACCAAGGCATTCTGAAAAACTGGGATTATATAGGTGCACATCACTATGCCCAGCTCAGCCTGTATTGCTTCTGATGAGAACTGTGGTTAATCCTTTCCTTTATTCCTCTGTATATAATGTAAATATTTTTTTTTCCTTACTGCATTTCAGATTTTATATTGATTGATGACTTTGGCTGATTTTGAGCAATTTGATGATAATGTGCATGGTATAGTTTTATTCCTTTTTTTTTTTTTTTTGTGCTTGGGGTTCATTGAGCTCCTCAAATCTATAGTTTCAATTTTTATCAACTCTGGAAATACAATTCAGCTATTATTTTCTCAATTTTTTTTCTGTCCTATTTCTTCTCATCATCTGAGACTCCAATTTCAAATGTTTTAGGCTTTTTGACATTAACACATAACTCACTGATGGTCTGTTCATTACATTTTTTTCTGTCTGTACTTTATTCTGGATAATTTCTATTTTATATTTTTAAATTCACTAATTTTTTCTTCTTCCATGTTTAATCTATTGTTAGTTCCATATGGTAAATTTTTCATCTCAGACATTATAATTTTCATCACTAGAAGTACCATTTTAATCTTTTTATTGCTCATAGTTTTCTCCATCTTTGCATATCTGATAACTTCTGCTTAGAAGCTAGTCATTGTGAATATTACCTTGTTGGGTGCTGAATTATTTGTGCATTTATATATTCTTGAGTTTTGTTATGTGGCACAGTTCATTTACTTAAAAACAGTTGGATCTTTTCAGATTTTGCTTTTAAGTTTTAGGCAGGGTAAGAGTGGTGTTCAGCCTTAGGTGAATTATTTTCTGTTACTAAACCCAACCTTTTGGATTGCTTCTCCCAACATCCCACAAATCATGAAGCTTTCCAGTCTGATGAATAGGAAGAGGGACTATTTCTGGCTCTGTGTGAGTACCAGTCAGTCTTCCCTTTAATTCTATGAGATGGTTAATTTCTTGGCCTTTGGGAGTTTCTTCACACACATATTCTAATCAGAACTCAACTGGATACTGTGGGCACTCTTTAAGCTCTTTGGCGTTCTCTCTCTCTTTATATAAGCTCTCTCTTCTCCAGTATTCTGTTAGTTGAACTGTCAAGCAAACTCTGTCCATTTTAGTCTCCCTTTTCAGCTCTACTTCCTCAACTCTTCCTGAAAACTCTCCAGATAGTAAACCTGAATAATTATGGAGCTTGCTTCATTTGTTTCCATCTCACTGGGATCATGGTTCTTCATTGCCTGATGCCTAGTGTCTTCAAAACCTTTGACATATATTCACTTGTTATTTTGGTTGTCTAAGGCGCCATAGTAAATCCAGTCCCTGGTACCTTCTCTTGGTCAGGAGAAAATCCCCTCTGAATTTTTTTCTTTCCAGTGAAGCTAATTGACCTCTCTTGAGTAGACTCTTCTCTTCACCCCCCACATCCCTCCACCATCCTAGCCTAGCCACCTCCATCTTTTATTTAGATTGTGTAATAACTTCTTGTATGGTCTCCCCACCTCACACTAGCCCCTCTCCAATCCATTCTTATGCAGTAAAGCATTTGACCTTGCTTGGAGAGGGCTGGCCTTTGTCCTCCGTGTCTTGGAAGTGACCTCAAAGCCCTGAGAATGTGATACCTCATAGGAATGTCTTTCCTTCCCCGAAGGCTTTGGGCCACACCAACAATGTGATTTCAGATGAGGACTTTGGGTCACAGGGTATCAATGTACCATGTGGGTGGCCAACCAAGTTTACAAGATCATGACCCAATAACATTCTGTATAATATCAAGGATTGGGTGGACTTCATTGGTTGTCAATACTCCATGCACAGTTACACACCAAGGCTGGGAATGTTACACTATCTTCTCCATGGGGAGAGGACAATGGGAGGCTCTGCATTTGGATCTTTCCTAGGTTCTGCTCTCTAAGCCTCTTCCCTGGGCTGATTTTAATCTGTGTCCTTTTAATGGTAATAAACTGTAACCATAAGTATAACAGATTTTACTGAGTTCTGTGAATTCATTGAGTGAATTATTGAAACTAAGAGCAGGCTTGGGGACCCCCAAATTTTTAGTTGATGTCAGAAGGGAGGAGGGTAGTCTTGTAGACTCTTCCCTTTAATGCAACTTGCTTGATATTTAAAAAAAAAAAAAAGAAATCTGGTCATGCCCCTCCCTTGTTTAGCCCCTTGGTTGATTTAGTGATTTTGGGTTAAGAGTAAACTCTTTACCATGGCCCATGTGGGACTGTGACTTGAGGCAGAGCCTGCCTTCCTCACCTTGTTATCTGCCTTCTTTTTGTTGTTTTTTGTTATTTTTTCCCTTGCTCTTCCCTTCCCCTCTTTTTCTAGCTAGCTCAACTGGCCCTTAGATTTCAGCCCTCTTGGCTGATATTACACACCTCCCTCAATGACTCCGAAATCCTCCCAAACTCTCAGGAAGGTGTAAAGAGGCTGTGATGATTCTTACTGTTGATGTCCATGGAGGCACGGGCAACTCAACTCTCATTAGACTGGCACAGTTAGCACTGAGAAAGCTCTTTTAATTAACATTGGTAGTAGCTTTAAAGATGGACTTTAAACTAGATGGAGTTTTGGCCCCAGGGCCCTGAGTAATTGCAGAAGTGATGTTTCCAGAAGGAATCATCTCTCCTTGTTTGTGCCCATCTTCCTTTACTCCTTTGGTTGTCTACCTTTTGCTCTCATCAGGGAAGTGGAGCAGGAACAATGAGTTATATTTCTGGGTCACATTTTTTGCAATGTTACCAACTTCTTTTATGATCTTAGGTAAGATAGTTCCCACCAGGGCCTCTGGTTCCTACCAATTTGACCACACATGTCAGCTTTTATTTTTCCTTCCCATGTGAATATCAGTCATGTTGTAAAAGGCAAAGAAATAAGTATTGGTTGTTGATGTGGCCTTAGGGTGTAACAAGGTCCTCCTGGAATAGACAGTAGGAATGCAGGATGGATCAGGTGTGGGACCATGTCCACTCATCATGAGGGTGTTTGAGTGTACATGTGAATGGGGCAAGTGAGCTGCATGATGTGGAAGCCCCCAGGAGGGCTGCTGGAGGGCCACTTACTCTTCACCCTGCAGGACAAATAGTGGTGTCAGGTGAGCAAGGGCATTCTGAGGCCCTCCTGGTCTAGGCAGAAGGAGTACTGTGGGCGGACAGCCTTTCTGAATCACTGTCAAGAGCTTAGTTGCTCTTCCATGCAAATGCCAAGTATCTTGGGAAATACTGGAAATAGTGCTTTCTAAAGCCAGAGCTTTAGGTCCTGCTGTGACATTGGCAATATACATCATCTCAGTTTTACCCCAAGTGCATAGATTTCCAACACGTGCATGACTTCACAAGTTGGCATAAAGCTCTGTTTTCATATCTGTTGGCAACGTGCCACAGACCCTAGAGTGGGGAGAAAGGAATTAAGGTTTGTGTAGTGCATTGAATGGTGAACCCCCTTTAAATGCTATGTCCACCTGGAACCTCAAAATGTGACATTATTTTGAATAAGGGTCTTTGCAGAGGTAATTAAGATAAGGACCTCAAGATGAGCTGATACTGGGTTAGGGTGTGTTCTTAATCCAATAACGGGCATCCCCATAACAGGAAGAAGAGGCAGTGTGGCCTTTCCCCTCCTCCCAGTACTTCTGATACCATCTGGGAGGCAGCATGTTCCCTGGGGAGATGGTGGGCTCTGAGGCCAGTCTTAGCTGGAGTTGAGCCCCAGCTCTGCCATCAGCTGGCTGTGAGGCCCACACAAATCACCTTCCCTCTCCACACCTTCCTGTCTTCATACCTCCACCATAGGTGGCGAACACCACCTATGTGGCTTGGGGGAATCTTATGATCTAATTAATGTCACCTGATAGATTCTCAGAAAACCAAGGTTGCCCCTCCTGCTTGTCCTATGTATGCAGATAGCCAGGGGACGCGACTTCCTGTGGAGTTCCTCAAGAAGGCAAAACACCTTGTGAGGTCTGCAGAAACTGGAATTCCATGGGTAGTTGTGGAATCCATCTTTCAAGGACTGTGTACATAGCCAGCTGGTATGAGGACAAAGCCTCACACCATGTTGATGAAGGGCTTTAGTCTTTTAGATTTTTTTTTTTTTTTGAGACAGAGTCTCACTATGTTGCACTTGGTAGAGTGCCGTAGTGTCACAGCTCACAGCAACCTCATACTCTTGGGCTTAAGCAATTCTCTTGTTTCAGCCTCCCAAGTAGCTGGGATATGGGTGTCCACCACAATACCCAGCTATTTTTCTATTGCAGTTTTCATTTTTGTTTAGCAGGCCTGAACTCACCAGCACCAGTGTATGTGGTCAGTGTCCTAACCACTGAGCTATGGGCGCTGAGTCAGGAGTTTGGTCTTTAAGAGGTACTGAGGTCATGTGGCCAATGGTTGACAGATTTTCCCTCCCTCTGCGCTTCTTTCTTTAGCAGGTGCAAACTGAGGGCCTTCATGCCTTGGCCTTGGGCCAGGCATGGAGCGGAGAGGAAAGGAGCAGGGAGCCAGTTCTTGCTCTTGAGTAACTCACAATCTGGTTTGGAAGACAGAGCAGCCAATTGTAGACCAGGATGGTGGGAGCCTGGGCACCCTGGGAATAGCAGTGTGGTAGCCCGGGGACATAGTGATAAGAATCATTAAATAAAACTTCTCACACCTTGTGTGCTGTTTAAAGTGTTCTGTGTCTCTTACTGTCATTATTGCCACTATAACCCAGTGAGGAATTACAGCTTACTCCAGATGAGGAAACCGAGGGACAGAGAGGTGAAGGAACTCGCCCTGGGTCTCATGGATAAGGGGTGGAGGCAGGACTCTCAACCTTTCTATTTCAGCATCAGATTCCCCTCTGACCTACTGTGCCATGGTCCCAGAGGGGAGGCTGGAGTGGGGTAAGCAGAGCCTGTGTGCGTGGATGTATATGTGTGTTCACGCATGTGTGTTTGTGTATATGTGTGTGCATGTGCATGTGGGCCTTGGGAGGAGGAGTGGGGATAACTTGGTCACAGCTGTGCTTTCTCAGTCACTCTGGGGCTGGCACGCAGATTGGAACTATGGGTTACAAGTGGCAGATTCTCGCAGAGGGCAGGGACATTTACCCCTGGGAGGAGGGCTAAGGGCTGGATGACAGAATCCTTTAGTTTGGAAAGTGAGGGTAGCAGGAAACAAATGGTCCACTCAAGCTAAGTGACAGAGAGTGGTGTGACAAAAAGCAGCCTGGGCCTGTTTATAAAGGGTGGAAAGCACCCTGGGGTGGCGTCAGTGGAAGCAGCAGCAGTGACAGTCCCTGGCTCTACTTTGGGGATTGGGGAGCACAGAACTTCTGACAAGGGTGCCCTGGCCTTCTCAGAACTGGGGTGCAGCCAACTGGTGGTGACCCAGCAGAGCAAGTGCTGGAGGACCAGTCCCCTCCCTCCCCTCCCTCATGCCTCAGTTCCCTTGGTGCCTCCATTGGTGGACCAAAGAGGAAGTCAAGACCAAGGAATCCTGGGATAGCTCCAACCCAACCAGCAGGGTGGAGGGGTGGGGAGGAGATCCGAGGGACAGCCAGGACCCTCTAGCACCAAGGCGTGGTTTCTACATGAATGAAGACCTCGCTCCCTGTTGGGCCCAGGCAAGACGAACAATCTGCACACACGGCATGGCACGTGGCCAGGGGTGGCTGTGGTCACCCATATTCAGTTCTGCTTGAGATCTTTACCAGGACTGGTTACAGGTGTCTCCTGGAAGGTAAAGGCCTCACTGTTCATGGATGTTTCAGGAACAACAAGGTGCACACACAAGAAGCAGGGATGTATGGGTATTGTTTAAGGACCTTGTTTGTTCTCATGGCTGATCTTAGAAGAAGGCCAAGCACTTGCTAAAGAGCGCCATCCATGCATTCTTGGGATTCAGCTTTGCTGCTTCTTTATTCTGAATGGGAGACTTAGTGCATGACCATTTAAGTCCCTCACCTAAAACCAGATGTGAACTGTTTTGCATGTCTGGGCTCATGTGCTCCACAGTGAGGTCCTGAGCATGGTGACTGTGTGCTCCCTGTGCAGGCCATCACACACAGCTGGTGCTTAATAAATGTGTGTTGGTGTGGAATTAGGGAGAGACCTGCTGATCAGATAGAGCCAGCCTTCCGCAGTCTGGCAGTTTCATTGTGTTTTGAGAAAAACCATTGGGCAGAATGAATGAGGGGAACAGGCTGACCTGTACTCCCCAGGGAATCTCTGGACACGCAAAGGAAAAGGGGCTGATACTGATGACACGGCCTGCAGACTGTGGTGGGCTGAACTTCTTAAGGTCCCTCGAAAGAAGAGAGGAAAAGCCAGCCCAGTGCAAGGAAGACAGGTGATTCATGGGATGATTCAGTCACCGCTGAAGTTACAACAGGCGGACACTGTGCCTAATGCTTCACATACATCCACAGGAAAGTCTCAATCCCTCAAAATTAGAGGACCACTACTCTACTTTACAGATGAGGAAATAGGCTCAGAGAGGTTAAGTGAGTCTCTCAAAGTAACTCAGCTGGCGGTGCCAGGGCTGGGTAGGCCTCCAGGGTCCCAGCCCTTTCAACTACTTTTTGCTGCCTCCTGTCCATGGACTGGAAGGCTCCCTGATGCCCTCACTGGCCAGGAGTCTCCAGCCCCGTGCTGTCCCTCGTGCTGCCCCTGTGCCTGTCCTGAACACTTGCTGCAGTTACTACAGTAGAACGGGAGCCTTGAGCTCCCTGCTCCAGTCTAGGCCTTTGTGATGGGAGCTTCCCCAGTGGCACATTGCTGGGTGTGTGAGGGGGTGTCCACACCACACAGGCTCCCTCCAGATATCCTCCAAGTACCCTCTGTGGTCAGGCTCTGGGCTGTGCCTTTTCAGACATTCCCTGCCCTCATGAGCACTCTTATACATGGAGTCCCATGAAAATTACTATGTTTACTTTTATCAAGGGAGCCCAAAAGAGGAGCCATAACTCACCCTTGGCTGGTGAGGGACTTGGGGGACAGAGGCCAGGAAGGCTTCCTGGAGGAGGGGATGGGCATGCCTGGCGAGGGTGAGCAGGACAGAAACTGTCGTTCTCAACCCTGGCTGCATAAATAATCATCTGGTGGGCTGTGCTGCAGGCCAGACCTGAGGTTCTGATTCAGTTGGCCTTGTGTGGGATACAGGCTTTGGTATGTTAAAAAAAGTTTCTTGGGTGATTCTGGTGGGAGAAGGAGAGGATTCTGGGTAGGGGGCTTATTCCAAGTGTTGACTTCTAGTTACCATGGAGGGTGGTTGGAGGGGGAGGTCTGGAGGGCCTCTTTTGCCAGATCAGGAAGGCTTTGGACCCTTGCCCAAGGCACTTGACCTTTATCTGAAAGGATTTGGGGGAAAACACTGAAGGTATTGGCAAGGGAAAGACTTACTGAGCTCTGGGCATAGAAGTTCTCTGGTGGCTTCAGAGCCGGGGTGAGAAAGACCCAGACTGGACTTGGGTGTGACATGGTAGGGAGGACAAGGGGCATGCCCGCCCACAGGAGGGGGCAGGCCCACAGAAGGGGCCATGCCCACGGATCAACTGATCTCCTGTCTCTTCTCCTGAGAAGCCTGGGAGAGAGGGAGGTGGGAGTCCATGGAACCTGACGCAAAGGGGGAGGCAAGGGGTTCAGATCTGAGGACCTGGGACAGTGTGGGCAGAGCCACCAGGATGGGGTGGGGACAGAAATGAACAGGACGCAGTCCCTGCCCTTGAGCCCCGGAGCATGGGAGTGTTTCTGGATAGAGGGACACATTGCTGTGCACACCTTGACGCCAGCATTGCCAGGGAACCAACGTGTAGCTATTTCTTTTAATCAGCATAATTTAATTGCACAGGCTCCATCCTGCCCCCCACTCTCAGCCCCCCAGCTGCACCGTATCTAAATAAAGGGGCACCTGAAGCTGGCCATTTGATGTATCATTAAATACACCTTCTCACACTTGGCACGTAAACCCTGATAAAGTTTCACCTTTTAACGAAATAAATGACTCAATTAACAAGATGAAAAACAGCAGTGTGGTGGCAGGCCCACTTGGTGGCCGGAAAAAAAGGCCTGGAGAAGAATTATCCCAGCAGGGAGTTAATGTGGGCAGAGGCCCGGTGCACAGTGGGCGTCTGCTCATTGCCAGCCTGGGGTGGACTCAGGCCTGCTGACCGCTGCTGGGAGTATCTCCCACATTCTGGGCTGGGGTCCAGCAGGGGCTGTGGAGTCCAGGGATGCTCCTGCAGCCAAGCTCTGCACTGTTGAATCAGGCAGGGCACATGTGGGCATAAGCATGTGTCCCTGCCTTTGCTTGCTCCAGCACTTGGGGAGTGTGTGTGTGTGTGAGTGTGGGGGGGGAGAATGGTATGAGCACGCATCCTTGCCTCTACTCTCCCCAGCACATGGGGTGGACATGTGTGTGTGTGTGTGTGTGAGAGAGAGAGAGAGTGTGTGTAAAAGCATGCATCCTTGCCTCTGCTCTCCTCAGCACATGGGGTGGATGTGTGTGTGTGTGTGTGTGTGTGTGTGTATGTGGGTATTGGTATAAACATGAATCCTTGCCTCTGCTGGCCCAAGTACTTGGTGTGTGTGTGTGTGTGTGTAAGCATTCATCCTTGCCTCTGCTCTCCCCAGCACTTGGGGAGTGTGTTTGTGTATGTTTTTGTGTTGGTATAAGTGTGCATCCTTGCCTCTAACCCTAACTCTAGCACTTGGGGAGTGTGTGCGTGAGCATAAGCATGCATCCCTGACTCTGCTTGCCCCAGCACTTGAGAATGTTATGTGCACATAAACATGCACCCCTGCCTGTGCCTGTCCCAGCACTCTGTGTGTGTGTGTGTGTGTGTGTGTGTGTGTGTGTACATAAACATGCACCCCTGCCTCTACCTGCCTCAGCATTTGGAATCACAGTTATCCATGTCTTAATGGCAAGGCTTCTCCATGCCAGACTCTGTCCTAAATGCTTTATGTATTTTATCTCTGAAGGACGGAGGGCTGACCTGGGGTCGGGGGGTGGGGGGCAAGACATGAAGGTCTGAGTTCAAGTTTTGTATATCCCTTGTATATCCCTTGGCCTCCATATCCCCCTTTGCAGGTAGACAGGGTTGGACCAGGGTAGGGGTTCCAACCAAAGGCAAAGTGTGTGTAAACAAGTCCATGAAAGTGGTTGAGAAAAAAAAAATTGTACCTTTGTTTTCTTTAACTTCTAACTGAAATGGAGCCCATTGATTTGTTTGTAGGAAGAGTCTGGGTGGGGGCTTATCTGAAGGCCCTGACTGGTTGGAGGGGGGAGGTCCATAGTATGTACAATTCCTGGAACTTGGTTGCCAGTAGGAATCCCAGATGTTTTCCTTTTTCATTGTAGGGTTGAAATTTCTAAATGCCATTTCCATTCCTCTCTACTTTGAAATTATGATAGTTATTAGACCCGTTAGTAGGGCTTGTTATTTAATGCATTAATAAAGATGCACATGTGTTTCTAGGTCACAAATCTATTTTTATTTAATATTTGATAACTTTCAAAATAATTGGTTTTCTTTGCCATCATATATATTTTATTTTGTTTTATGCAGGCAAAGATTATTTCTGAAAAGGGTCCCTAGGCCTTGCCCACCTCTCAGAAGAGTCTGTGGCTAGAGATTTCCAAGGACCCACCAGACGCTGATCAGCCTTGCTGGTCTATGGAGTCAGAGCACTTATCCCAATGACAGGAATGTATTTTCAGGGTATTCACCATGTGCCCTTGCCAATGTTATTATGATTTTTTTATTGAGGTATACTTTTGTACATAAGTTCCTCAAGATCTTAAGGATGCAGATGGATGAGTTTTGACAAATGTATATATTCCTTCAGACAGCACTCCAAGACATGGAGCAATGCCACACCCCATAAAATTCTCCTGTGTCCTTTATTGATCTATACTCTCCCTTGCAGTCCCAGCCAGAGGCAACTACTATTGTTATGTTCCATCAGAGATTAGTTTCCCCCCTTCTAGAATTTCATACAGGCAGAATCACACATGTTTATTTTTACATCTCGCTGTTTGCACTCAGCACAATGCCTATGAAATTTATCCACATTGCTGCATGTATCAGTGGGCTGTTCCTGTTGTTGTTGAGTGGTGTTCCATTGTATGAAGTATATTTATTGTGTGAATTACAGTACAGTTTTATTCATTTTATATTGGTGAATATTTGGATTGTTTTACAAATATGTGTACAAATAGCTTGGTCACCTGGCTGCTGTTGGCGTGATGATTGAAAGGCAAGCTGTCACGCGTGGGAAGGGTGGATCACATGAGATTCTCACAGGTCTGGACAATCTATGAATGTGACTTATTGACATGGAGCACCTGCTATAATGTGGGCCCGCCATCAGGCCTGTCTGGGTGCAGAGAGCACTCCATCCATTGCTTTTGCTCTCTGAGTGATTTGGTTTGACCTTTGACTTGTAAGGCATGGGCTGTGACAGAGAGGGCAGGAGGAACTAATAGACCTTCAAGGATGACCACAATTCAAGAGATGTGCCAGGTGTTGCCACAGAATGTCTTCCATGAAGCAGATAGTGTTGCCTGTCGCACCATTTTGCCGATGAGGAAACCAAGGCTCACTCTCAAGCTAGCGTGTGAATAGGAAGTGAAGCCAACACTGCACATGCAGGGTCAGTGGGCGACATTGGATGGTGAAGGTCATTCTCAGAGGGGGCTCCCTGGGTGTGTCCCTCTAAATAGGGCATAGCTCTGACCCTAGACCACAGGGGACATAGCTTTTCAAGAGAAGTGACACATTTCGTGTTTTTGTTTTTAAAATGAATCACACTATAACTTGTTTATTTCTGCCCTCCTCCTCGGAACTAAACATCATAAACTTTTCTAAATAATGAGTCTTCTGCATCTTTCTTTCTTTGAAATATCCTTTTTTGTATGGCTATACTATGAATTACTTATATCTGATTTCTGGTTGTTTGACCTTTTTGCTCTTTCATTGTTTAGTAACACTGCAGTGAATGTTCTTGTGGATAGATCTTTTCTATTTTGCCAGTTCCTTAGGGTACATTATTTAAGAGGGATGTGTACCTTTTTGGTCTGTTGGTATATATTGTCAAAATAACCTCCGGAAAAGGAGGACCAAATTGTGCTTCAAACCGCAGTTTTAGGGACCCTGATTTTCTTGTTCCTTGGCCAATCCAATAAATAATCTTTTTTTTTCTTAAATAAATTTGCTAAGTTGGCAAGGACAAAAGAGAATAGTATTGCTTTATTTTATATTTATTTGATTGATGGGGGAAGCTGGAGA
This sequence comes from Loris lydekkerianus, assembly GCA_963574355.1. NCBI lineage: Eukaryota > Metazoa > Chordata > Mammalia > Primates > Lorisidae > Loris > Loris lydekkerianus. Next base: position 36,420 of record CAUYPK010011237.1, read on the forward strand.
GTTTTTACAATTTTCAAACTTGTACACGGTTTTTCCTTTTTGGGAGTTGCTTATTTGTGTCCTGTGTCTGTTTTCATTCCCAGGCAGTGCCTAAGTGGCTCTGGTGGGACTCCTCACTCTGCATTCCTCCTGGAAGCCTGTAGGCTGCGTTTAACATGTGGCGCTGTCTCTTGTAACCCTGCTTCCAGCCTGCCTTGCCCCTCCCATTCCCAGCCAGCGCTCTGACCCTTCACCTGGGCTGCTCCTGCTGCCCCAGCAATGGCTGCATATGGGTTGCTTGGCTTTGCTACCCAGCTGGGACCTGGCTCCTCCTCTATGTTGCTGGGTTCCTATTGTGGCTGGACATCCCTCCAGGTCCAGGCTGGCTGTGGGGACCCAACTCGGGTTCTTGGGTGTGGCCCAGGGCTCTTGGTTCCTTATCACCTTGCAGGCTTTCTTTAGCCTCCTGGGTAGATCTAGACCCTGGCACTGACCATGGACACACAGGAGAAAGAACACAGCATTCTTGTTCTCAGACAGTGTACTGCCACAACTCATAGGCATGAACAGACGTTGTAAAACACTTGTTCCAGCCTCTTCTTGTTCACAAGAGGCTGCTGATAGGCCTTGCGTCTTTGTCTTCTATATTTCTAGTGACCGAGCTCACTGCTGCTCAGGCCGGTTGCCACAGTGCAGACCAGTCCCCTTCTCTGGGCTTTCAGGCACTCACTGTCTAGTTTAGGTTCTCCTGAAAGCAGAGACTGGGACCAGGACTCAGCTGTAGAGAGTTTATTTGGGAGGGGATGCCAGGAACCAGAAGGGAAGTTTAGGCAAGGGAAGTAGAGACGGGATAAAGCCAGTGGAGAGGCACTGCCCAGCTGGTTACTGCTGTGGGCAGCTGGCATTCCATCTCCCTGGGGACTCTGGTGAAGCTGGCAGAATAGGCCTCGGGATGTTCCCTCAAAGGGCGGGAGGCTGGGACTCCCGACATCTGGTTCATGACTGCCATTAGTGATGCCACCTCTCATGCTGGGGCTGTACCTGCTCGTGGGCAAAGCAGTCAGCTTGGGCTGTGGAGAGATCCCCGAGGCAGAGGATTGTGGAGACCCCACTGTGTGCACTGGTGGGGGGCACTGGCAACATGCATGGAGGTGTGACCAGAGCTGCACGCAAACTGGGGATGGGGTGGGCGGGGCAGAGAGTGTGAGGGACCGAGCAGGTGTGTACCTGCATCAGACACATCATAGAACTTTCTCTCCATTTTTTCTCTTAATACCACCAAGGTCAGCTCAAGCCCCCAGAGAAGAGGTGTCACAGCTACATCTGAGCAGTCTCTGTGGGCTCCCTGCCTAGGCAGTGCCATCCAGTGTGGGGCCTCAGCCCTCCACTTCTCTCACCCATGGTGTATCTCAAAAAGGAGCGTCAATATCAGCAGAGAGGAGTCAGTGGCTGAGTAAGTCTGGGAAACCCTGTATTTCCTGAAATTCACATAGTAAAGGCCCTGAGTCCTGCAGCCTAGAAATGAGTTTTACTTTCTTCAATCCACGTTTACCTCTCTTGACTGATGGAGCATCAGCATCTGAGGAACAGGCTTCGTAAAGCCTCAGGCTGGGGTGTAGACCCTTGGTTTTGTGTGAGTGTAGTCATGGTTTCTGCTCTGCAGGGGAGACCTGTTTATGCTTCTTGTCCTCCCAGACAAAGCTCACATACCACCTTGCTCCCCACGGATATCCTGAGCCCCTCTGGGGTGCAAGGCCTCTCCTGAGAGCCAGGGGCTGCCTGTCCCTGCTGCTCTGCTCCAGCTGGGGCCCCACTGCCTTGCCTTGTTTGTAGTCCAACTTGTTGCAGCTCTTGGAAGGAACCCAAAGCTTTGTGAAGTAAGCCTTACGCCAGCGTGCGTGCCCTCTCTCCACCGACCGACCGGGAGCCCCTCTCTCCGCGGCCTGCCTGGGAGGCCCTGTGTGTCCTTCACTTCCCTCTCTTTTTAGCGAGTGAGGAAAGTTCTCAAGATCAAACAGGGCCGTGTTTCTAGGAATGGAACTGCCACACTGGTGACATCTTACAGCCTAGCGAATTCAGGAGCAAGGTGCCAGGTGGCAGACTGAGGACAGAGGAAGATTTTAGTATTGGAGAGAGTGGCCTGATTACAACACTTGAATGTGATTCTTATAGTTATTTCAGATGGGCTGGCCTTGGTGACTCTCTACTGCTCCAGAATTAAACCTTCTCACCATTCATTGCAGCTAGTAACTGGCTTTCTTTTGCCGGCCACTGAGATTACCTCCCTGCTTGTTCTCCCAAGCCGTGGTGGGTCCTTCTCCTCTCCTTAAGTTCTAGAGTAAACAGAAGGACAAAATCTCCCAGTGGCAAGCATGGCTGTTGCCTTACAGAAAGGTATGTCTTCCTTAGATGCTGGGGTCATTTTTGCTTGACGGGTCCCTCTTTTCTGCTAAATTGGGAGCAGGTGAACATATTTTAGTGGTGGTAGGAGAGAATAATGGAGGAAGGGGGTCCTAAGCATTGTTTGATTTTTTGCATAAACTATTCCCTCCTACTTGGCCAGCCACCCCACTCTACAGGTCCCTTCTCCTGGGTGAGCCTCAGTTTTTCATCCACAAAATGGAAATAAGACCATAGGCCTGGGGTTGTCAGGAGAATGAACTATAACTAGACTTTGTGTGCACAATGCCTGCCAGAGACGGGTGGGAACAAATGCTGCTGCTTTCTCCCGTACCCTGGTGTGAGCACCTCACACCACACATTGCTAGGGTATTTGTAAATCAGAGAGAAGCAATAATTACAAGTTCTAAGATATATGAGAAAGCACTTCATATGCTGTAGAGCACCGGGCATGCAATCACAATTAATCTCACTCAATACCACCAGGTCTTCGGGACACCTAGTGATGTGGGAGTAAATGGAGCTGTGGAAAGGTGGGTCATTGATTTCTCAGCCCACAAAAATAATCTACAATCTAGTGGTTCGAAGGTGTCTCTGTGGGGTGGTGTGATGTTAAAGAACAAAAAGGCCTTTGGAGTCTGACAGACATGAGCTGGAAGCCTGGTGCTGCCACTTCACAGCTGCCGTGATCCTGGGCACATTAGGTTGCCTCTCGGGGCTCAGTCTGCTCATCTGTAAGGTAGGACTGCTGTGTGCAGACTCTCCAGGTTGCAGGCTCCAGGGAGGTCATGGGTATGAAAAGTGCTCTGGTAATAGGACAGGGCTATAGGAATGGGCCCAGAGGAAACTGTGATGTACCTGGAAATGATCTAAGTTTGGCCTGAAATAGGCTTAGTTCAAATCTAAGGTCACTGTCTTACTGGCTCAGTGGCTTTAGGCAGGTCAGCTGGCTTTAGTCCTTTTAGCTGTAAAATGGATGACAGACGGGAAAGTAGGTGACCTTCCTCTGCAGTGGTGGGCCCATGCTCCCGTTACCCTCGGCCACTCAGAGGGGCAGAGCCATGAACAGCTCACTGGAGTGCAAAGGCAGAGTGGGAAGGTGGGCAGCCTCAGTTACAGTGCTCAGCCCCAGAGACATTTCAGCCACGGTGGACTGGGACCCGTGTGTCTCTACCAGCTGTGTCAGACATGGCCACCCACTCATGCAGCCTCTTAGGGCTCCTGCGCTGACCTCCCCACAGAGCTGAATGGCCACCATGCTGCTCTAGCCACAGCTGGTAGGGCCAGAGTGGACACTGCCCCCAAAGGGAGGTTTTGTTTTGTTTTTCCTCTTGGAATATTTTCTTGGAATCTTGCCCCAGAGAAGCTGAACTGGGTAGCTCTATGGGCTTGGCCTGTGAGGGGTTGACAGCCATTGAGAGATGCTGCTGGTGGCCCATGTACCAGTAGACGAAGAAGCTATTCTCTGGGGAAGAGGATAAAGAGGAGAAGCAGAGACCAGGAGACGCCAGAGAGGGGGAAAGGAGTGATCAGTGTGCCTGCCTGGCTGCTGGGGGGGCTGGAGGGAGACACAGACTCCTGTTCTCCACCCCAGGCCCTCAGCTGGTCAGCTGTGCTGTTCTGCTGCTGTGCCTGCTCTGTGACCTTGTCCCTGACTCACCCCCTTTACACTTTGTTCCCTGTTTGTTTGAGTGAATCAAGTGGGGTTCTGCTCTCTGTAGCCATTGTGCCCTGGAAACACAAAGCTGGTGTCCCTATTTTATGGTTGCAGAGACAAGACTCAGGGATGGCCGCACACTTTATGGAGCTGGGGTCAGGCCTGACACCCGAGCACCTGTCAGCCTCTTACACTCCTGAGCTGCCTCTCTGTGGCACTTTCATGGCAAAGACCATCACTCCTGAGGCATGGCTGCTCGTGCCTTTGTCACTCAACATACGTGACCCTGGCTTTGCAGGCATGTGGCCTGGGTGCTTGCTCAAAGGCAGAGGGCCAAGCAGAGGGCAGGTTCTCCAGTGCCCCAGGACAGAGGGGACAGCTGATAAGTAATGCTCTTTGCTCTGCTGATTTTGGCTGGCTGTACCTGGAGTCAGGAGGGCTGTTTGGGAGCCACAAACCAGATGTTGGAAGTCTGGGTTTCAGGTTGATCTCTGCATGGAGGGACAGGGACTGGGCAGGAGTCCCTTGAGGCCCGTAGCTGGCCTGTTCCCCTCTGTTCCTTCTCAGGTGTCCCTGCCAGTGTGACCTCCCAGTGAGACAAGGATTTAAAACTCAGGGGTGGAAGGGCGCCTAGGAGCCCTGCACTCCCAGGAACCCTTTCTGCTCTGAGCTCTCCCAGCATCTATGGCCCTTGGCCTGCTTCCCATGGGCAGTTTTCTGTCCCTGATTTTACCCCTGACAGGCTCTGAACTCCTGGACAAGTTTGTATTTCCACAACTTGCCTGAATGTTTTGCTAGTGATCAATGCCGGAATGCTTGTTGAGTGAAGGAAGCCCCTGATGAGAGAGGAAGGCAGAAGACACTAGGTCTCCCCTTGAAGTCTGAGGGCTGTGTCCTACAGGGAAGAGTCTGGGGGAGCCGTGTCCCAGCACTCCCTACAGGCTGAACTGCCCGTGCCTTTGTCACTCAACATACGTGACCCTGGGCTGCAAAGGATCTCAACCTGGTGTCCTGAGGCCTCTGTCTAGATAAATCAACTTCAATAAAGCTACATAGGTGGGGTTTACTAACAATTTCTAATTGCCTGGGGTTGATAAACAGGGAAGCCGCATTTATTAAATGTATGGTCTGAAAGCTTCATTAGCCTTCTTTTGTCAAATCTAATTGTGTTTAATTTCTTGCATGTGAAAAATGCTCCTCAATTAAATAAAATATGGGACCATATAGGGTGGTCCTGTCATCCTGACTCAGGAGCTGACTGAGGGCCCATTTGCTTCTTCACTGGGATTTTGAATGGTTTATGGGGCTCTGGCCAAAAGGACTCATTGATTTACGTTCTATGAGGAATCCCACTTTATTTGTTTGTTTGTTTGTTTGTTTTTTTTTCAAGATGATTTTCTTCCTTTTACTATTTCATTGGCCAAAAATGATTACTTAGAGTCTTTTGTCCTAGAATCAAAAAGAACTGCATTTGAAACTTGTCCTGTGTCCTATATATTAGGACGGGCAAGACATTTTTCTTCTTACGGATCCTTATGCCAAACAACTTACATTGAAAACGTATTTTGAGACTCAGATGAAATAGGCACACCTGTAATCCTAGCACTCTGGGAGGCCAAGGAGGTGGATTGCTTGAGCTCAGGAGTTCGAGAACAGTCTGAGCAAGAGTGAGACCTTGTCTTTACTAAAAATAGAAAAACTAGCCAGGAGTTGTGGTGGTAAACTCCTGTAGTCCCAGCTACTTGGGAGGTTGAGGCCAGAGGATCACTTGAACCTAAGAATTTGAGGTTGCTGGGAGCTATGATGACACCAAAGTACTTTACCTAGGGTGACAGAGTGAGATCCTGTCTCAGACAAACAAACAAAAAAACAAAAAACAACCCAAAACTTCATAGATTTACTAAAACCAAACAACACTATATAAATTTTCTCAAGTACCGCTAGTTAAATTGTTTAAAAATGAGCTGTCTATTGGAAGGACTTTTGTTTTGCCAGAAAGAGTGACTTTGAATGTTTCATTTAGTCATTCTGCAATTATTAGGCACCTGTTTTCAAGGAAGATTTATTCTGTTGAAAATAAAATGGCACAAGATACTATCTTCCATCTGGTAGGGGAAAGAGGACACAGCATTGATAATGGCAATGTCCCTTCACCCTGAGCTATTTCTTTGTACGAATTTACCCAAATATATTTTGCTCTAGTGTTTGAAATGATCAAACATCTGGAAGAAATGTGGATGTTTAGAATGCAGATGTAGGCTATGAGGTGTGGGGCTTTCTTGCATTGAAGTGCTGGGCTCCAGGCACCCTAGGGAGCCCCAGGTTCCAAGGTGAATGGCTTGTCCATTAAACATGGTTGAGAGATCAGGGCTGGCTTTGCAGGCATGTGGCCTGGGTGCTTGCTCAAAGCCTTGTGCTCAAAAGAGCCTTATATTTGCTTTAATGTTCTGTTCCGGCTGTTTTGAAATTCTCAAAATTTTACCTCTGAACTTGTGTTTTGGAAGTAAAGTCCATGGGACAAAATGGACCATGCATCTGACAGAGGAGATAGCGCAATGTGCACGTCCCTATTCCCTGTCGCCCCATGTTGCATTCCTCATTCCTCTTTGCACAGAATGCCAGTGGACCCACAATAAGCAGTTTGGCAAGATTAAAAACTAGTATAAGGAGAGCATGTTACAAAAATTACGGGTTTCCAAAGAGTGTTGGTGGAACGCGCACGTAGTAAGACATAAAACAAAACCAGTGCAGTTAGTTTTCTAAAATACTTCTGCTTTCTTGGTAATAATGAAATGTATATGAGACCCCATGCACACATGTGCAATTTTGGTTATTCTACACATGAATGAAATGTTCTTTATACATTTACACTGGAATTGCATGATATAAAGATGAATGGTAAAATTGATGCTAATAATTAAAATTTTGATTTTTCTTTACTTAAAATGACAATACTTAGCAAACAAAACACCATGACAAGCAGAGAGAGAGAGATGGTATGGGAGAAAGGAACAAAAAGCAAACTTAGATTTAGTACCTTGCAGGGTAAGCTTTTCCTGTTACGTTGAATCAGTGTCTTTGCTTCTACATTTTATCTGGGGCCCTGTGAATTGTGCAGCCACCTCTGACCAAGACTTTTGTAGGGATTGAGATGTAGCAATACTAAGTTATGTCCTAGCAGGATAAGGGCTCATAGAAACTCACACAATAATGTTCAGAATTGAAGGTGGGCCTGCTCTGCTAATGCTTCTTGGGAATAACCAATTGGTGAGGAGGAATCTCTTCTCTTTGGTAGCTGGATTTTTTTTTTTTTTTGGGGGGGGGGTTGTGTGTTTCTGGGATGCTTCTTCTCGTGGTTCACTAAGGCTTAGAGAAATACAATGACCTGTTCAAGGTCACAGGGGTCATCAATGACAGAGCTTGGACCTGAACGCAGGTATTCTACTTCCTGACAGTCATAGTCCTGATCTTGTTTTTTCTGCTTCATACTTGGAAGCCAGGTGGTCACATCCCCTCACCTGCACCATTTTGGTTAAATAATGGGCATTCATTTACCACGGACAAAGTTCCACCTTGTATTGGGTCATGTGCCTGGTGTTGGGAAGATAGCTGTGCTGGTGAGGTGTGGGGGCAAGTGATTATGGGTGCTGGAGACAGACGGAATCAGGTTCAGATGGTAGCTCTCCCCCTATCAGCCAAGTGACATTGGCCACATCTATAGAGCATCTACAGAGCACCCTGAGAGTGGCAGTGAGCAGATGGACACTCTTTCCTTCTGGAGAAGTTTAGGGAGATAGATATCAACAAAACAACTACTAAAATTTTATTTACTGTTGTGGTAAAAGCCATGAAGGAAATGTACATGGTGTGAGGAGAGGCTGAAGTAGAGAAAGTTGCTGATGTTGTTAAGCCTCAGTTTTCCCATTGACAAAATGGGAATAATAAAACCAGCTTCAGAGGTTCATGGGGTGGATGAAAACAGATTCTTCATGTATTACGCTTTCTTTTTTATAGGGGGTTATTTGGGAAGCACAAAATTGGACCACTGAACAAATGTTACTTTCTTGCCTCTTTTTTTTTTTTTTTTTTAAGATAACCATGTCCATAGTTTATGGTTGAAAGAAAAAGTCAACTGCACTTAAAGAAAAAGTCAACTGCACATACTCTCGGTAAACCAAGTTCCCTTTCAACTGTTACCACTTATTTTTAGCTGTATTTATTAGAAACAGTACTAGCTTAAAATAATGTGAAAAAACGTTAACTGTTCCTGAAACGTTGGCCTAAAAAGGTAATTTTCTCACAAGTTCCATACAATGGGATTTACTTGGATTATTTGTAGTTAAATGTTATTTAAGTTTAATAGCATCACCTAGACACCTTTGTGTAGGGTATCACTATGAGCAATCTCACTATATTTGATCTTCTTCAAGCTTTGAGTTTATATATAATTTTATGACCAACGCTAATACAATGGTCTATAGTAAGTATATCCAATTGAAGGGTATAAAACATTAGCACTTATAGTTTTCTTATGGATATTTGTCTTATGTTTATAGTAATAATTTTCTTCTAAAGACGATATGCTTAGAATATTTATTCTCATTAGGAATTCTATTTTATGTCATGATAGAAGTTGGGAAAATGATGAAGACAATTCAGTCGTTATGTGGGTAATGGAAAACCATATGAAACTTACCTGAAGACAAAAAATACAAAAACAAACATAAAATGTGAGAGCATAACAATTTCTAAATGATGACTCGAAAGGGTTCCTGAGGAGCATTTGCTCTAACTCTGGTTATAATGTGTAACATACAGTGGAACTTCCATAGTTGACCACTTCCCTGCATTGACTACCTCCTAGACTAATGACCAGACACGCACCACATGTACGTATCAGTACAGTAGGCCTAGTTCCTATGTTGACTTCCTCCGTAGGTTGACCAGTTAGTTGCAGTCCCTTACAAAGGTTTTATTGTAAAACTTACAGAGGTTTTATTGTAATTTAAATTTTCCACATAACAGTTAAAAGTAATATTCAAAATTCTTGAACAAAGATGATGGCTGCACAACTCGTGAGTATGCTGAAAATCATTGAACTGAATGAATGAACTGTATGTTATGGTGGTATGCAAATTATACCTCAATAAAGCTGTCCAAAAAAAAAAAAAAAAACCAAACCCTAAAAAATACCTGCCCTTAAAGCCATTGTCACTTTCTTTCCCTTTCTATAAAACTCAGCAGAGGGGGTGCTAATGACTACTGTATTTTGCCATGTATAAATGTGCACCCCCAAGATTTTTGCCCAAACTTTCAGGAAAAAAAAATCTTTCATTTTAATTTTTTTAAGGAGGACAGAAGAAGTCACACAGTGCCACCTCCTTCTCTTGTGAGAGGTGCAAAGTAACAAGATGGCTGCTGTGGAGAAGCCAGGAGTAAGTTCAGGTGGCAGGTGAGAGTGATTCAAATGACTGAGCGCCTGACCTCCGACTGCCTTCAATTGTCCCCTCCCTGCCCACTCTCATCCCCACGTCTTCTCATTTTCTGTTCCCACCCATGCCCATCAGTGGGAATGTGATCACAGCTGCTGTGCTGAGAACTCTGGAGGGCTTATGTCCTGAGAAGCTGGTGTGAGGGGCCAGGTTGGCCTTGCCTGTCCCAGAATCCTGATGGAAATCCCTGTCCTTTGTAGGCGGTCTCATCTCTTGCACAGCTGACCCCAATCAGGGGCCCCTGGAACACTGCAATAAGGAGGAAGCCTTCCCTGAGGCCACCCCAGTGAAGTACTCTGCATTTACATTTCTGTTTAGTGACTACACTGTGACGTCCTTGAACCATCCAGATCTTGGGCACTCAGTACCATCAGAATGAATGATACCAGACTTTCTTAATCTTGCAAATCCTACATATCACCACAGGGACTGGATAAAATGAGATTCCCGAATCACAGTGTTCAATACACTGAATGAACTCTAGGAAAAAGTCCTGGGTATCTGTTTGGTGAACAAGCATCCTAGATGGTTCTTTCTACTGGCAAGTGTGGGATATTATACCAACGCAACCTCTCGAGGGATTGGATAAGTCATAGGCTCAAAATTACAGTCTGTGGACTCAGAAACCCCTGAGCTTTTGTGCTTCACTGCCAGGAACCCTCACAGACAGAAACTTCCTGGGGACTGAGACCCAGGGTCACAATAGCAGGCTACTTAGTAGAACCAGGTCTCAGAACCCAGGCCTCTCCGACTCCAGTTCAGGGATCTTCCTCCTCAGCGCAGGATCCTCCTGGGGCCTCAGAATGGGGCCAGCTGTGTGAGAGACAAGGCAGCCTAGAAAGGGCAGGGATCTATTGTTGGGAGACTGGGGCAAGAAGGGCTGGCCTTGACCTCTCACACAAGCTTCCTGGGAAATAAGCTTACCAGGGCTCTTACTGGAGCATCTGTGGCCACATTCCCACTTATGGATATGGGTGGGAATAAGAAATGAGGGGATGTGGGGACAAGGGTGGACCAGGGGGGGACAGCTGGGGGAGGTCAGGCCCTTAGGTTGTTGGGACCACTGCCATGTGGGCTTGCTTGGGCTTGTCCCTGGCTTCTCTGCAGCAGCTGGTTCCATGCTTTGTACCTGTTACAAGAGAAGCAAGTGCCACTGCATGGCCACTTCCACCCTCCTTTTGCTGAGGTTCTGATGCTAACTGTTGCATCACAGTGTGCCTTCTTCTGAGATGGCAGTGGCAGCAATGTCCGTGCAATCAGCCAGGTGAGCTTGAGCCTCCTGCAGCTGTGGTGCCTGCCCAGTGAGAGGGTGGCTGAGGATTGGTAGCATAGAGGGAGCACAAGTACCTTATTCCAGGGTATTATTTTGCATACAGATATTACTATTGCTTTCCAGAGTTACACTTTTAACTCATGAGTGTTAATAAAAGAATTAACAACATTTATATAGATATGAAATTAGTACTACCCATGTATAATGCACATCCTTTTTTCCCCACAAAAATGTGGGCAAGAAAGTATGTATTATACTTGGCAAAATACAGTATATCCTGTCCTTTGACCTTCTGCTGAAGCTCTTTTCTGAAACCAATCAGACAACCAAACAACCAAACCTAAGCCCCTCTTCCACAACTGCTGTGAAATGAACATGGAGGTGTAGGGCCCATTTCTTTCTGAAACCTTCCCCTAATCTCACAAGTGCAATTCTGTTATATGTTGCTTTTATAACAGAAAATCTGGCCTAGAGAGGATTATATGATGAGATAACTGCCATCACAGTAATGAGTCTAAAGATGTGTAGGGTTCAGATGCTGAAGATTAGTGGTGTAGGTAGGTGCTTGGTTCTGATTTTTTGTGATTCTCTAAGTTTTGCTTATTGAGCTGGTAGCAAGATGGCAGCAGCAGCAACTCCTGCTTCCTATGAGTCTCTTCTCATCATCTAGAAAGACTTTTCCCAGAAGCTCCAGGGAGAGGCTCCTCATGTCATGTCTTATTGGCTAGAATTGGGTCACATGTCCATATCCAAACTCATCATTGGCCCTAGTGCAACTAGGGTTGCCTCAACTGACATAGACCAATCAGGAGCTCCATGGTGAGCAGCCAGGTGGGCTTGAGCCTCTTGAGCCTCAGCAGTTTCCCTGAACAAAGTCAGGGCTCCTAATAGGAAGAGAAAAGCAGGGGATTGTATACTGAGAGGCTGCCTCATGGTTTCTCTGCTGTGTTTCATGTTGCTTGTATACTCATTTTTGTGCCCCTTTTCTGGATGCCCTGAAGTCAAGATGTCAAGGCCAGGGTCTTGCCACCAAGTGCAATCCTAGGAATGAGATGATTAGATTCTCTCCCTCTTTCTTTTTAAGAGAGTCAAAACAAAAAACCAAATGCTACAAGCACATCATGAATATGTAGACACTGCCATCCGCTGTTGTTTTTGGTGGTACTTTTAGATTCTTTGATGGTACTTTTTATTTTAAACCTTAACACTGACAATATGTTCACAAACCTGCTGTATCCACGAAGAGCAAATAATTCGATTTTGCAGCACTAGCAGGCAACTTCTGACCTGAGAGCTCCATTTAGGGAGGCAGCGATCTCACCTCTGTTGGTGACACTGGCCTCTCATTTTCCCAGTATCTTCTCCCAGTTTCTGTTGGGAGGGTTCCCACGAGTTCAAATCAGGGCAAATTTGCTCTTTTTGATACACAAAGGAACAAATGAGAAGTTAATACTGAAGCAAAGCCTACCTGCACACAGATCCATCTTTATCTGTTCATCCTCAATCTTCCAAAATTTGTTTTCAATCCATCCTGGCAATCCAGAGGAACTTTCTCTGGACCATTAACGATGGAATGTCAACAGAAAGCTAGGCCTGCCGCCGGGCATGAGAAATGGATATGGAACCAGGGAGGAAAGAGAGGCAGAATAGAAAGCCCCTCCCTTCAAAAAGTCACACTTTACTATTTCTCTCTCATTTTCATCAATCACCAGGGCAATACCCCCTAGATCAATGCATTAACTTGTTTGTTTTTTACAATGAAGGAAAACTTCATAGCCTCATCATTCATTCCAGAGTGTGGGGGAAAAAAACAAAAGCCAGCCACCGAAATTTGCATGGTGCTCAATTATACATTAGTGAACATCACTTGGCAATCTGTTCATATCAATTTAATTGGATTTTAATACTGCCTCTGATCTTGTTTTCTAATTAACAGCAGTGCTTGGAAATAAAGCAGAACCATGCACCCAGCAACACCTTTGATCTCAACCATATGGAGCTCCACCAAGCTCTGGAAAAAAAAATCTCCCTTGCCTCCACAGCCGGCTCAGAGAAGTGAGGCCCCCAGATGGCTGGATATCATGGGTGCCCGCTCCCCATGAGTTGACTCATCTTCTGATTGGTCTCCATTGCAAAGGAAGAGGACTCATTGCTCAAGCTGGAGGCAAATTCATCCCCTCAGCAGTGGTGAGGTTGATGCTTTTGGCAGCTCAGTTTTTGGGGACAAGTATTTGAATAAACAGACCTGACCCCTGTGGGGTTCGTTATAGAGTGGGCCCTCACCATCAGGACAGAGTGACTATGTCACGAGTTGATACAGGGAGCAGAAGCTGAGCCATCACACCCCTTAGACATGCCTGGAATGTTCCTGGAGCCTTTCTTCCAGCTGAGGCTTTAGCCATGGGAAGGCTCATCTCTTTTTATCCTCTTTTGTTTTCTTAATGTTTTGTAAATCCTTGAGTTTCTAACTGTACTGGTCATTGTCTTGTGAATTGACCATGTGGGAAGACTCATCACACACTGAAATAACCTGAAAAAGAAAAAAGATTGTGGCCAGTGAGGTCAAGGAGGTCAAGAGGGAAGCTGTTCAGCATAAAGGGAGTGGGTGGGACACAGAGAGGGCCAGGGACCCAAGTCTGCATCACCCTCCTTCCACTGACGTGAGGCCTTGGCAGGTGAAGAGGCAGTTAGGAGAGCTAAGTATGGAGCCCCTGGAAGAGTGTTGTCTCTCCTCAAGCTACCTGGTCTCTTGTAGTAATTAGGGACCTTGGGGACATCAGTCTACCTCTGTGTGGTGGTTTGCTCATGGACTCTTCCATAATACTGAAATCAAAAAACTCCAAAAGCTAACTCTTAAGATAATTTCATAGCAGACTCATCTGGCAGCAAAACATGACTGGCACTGATGTGAGACTATTTGTAATCTATATTTATCCGACTTAAGGCAGATATGCATTCCTCTGCCATAGTCCTGTCTGAGGTGATGGAGGGCTACCCAGACTCTACTGGGATGTATGTATTTACCTTTGTAATACCCCATATATTCTGGGTTCTAAACCACACAGTGCCCCAAGAGTTGGAGACTAGGAATTATGGACCAACATTTTCCTTGGAGATGAGTTAATCCATCTGCAGAAGTTCAGGGGGATTTTTATCCCCAGAGGATATTTGCCAATGTCTGGAGATAGTTTTGATGACCACAGGTTGTATGTGTGAGGTTGCCACTGGCCCCTCCTAGGTAGAAGCAGGGGTGAGAAACTTGATTCATAGAATAGTGTAGATTCCAGCTTTATTTTTATCTCACCACTCTGAGCTCCTATTTCTTCATCTGTGTATTGGAGAGAATGAACATCTGCCTCCAAGGTTCTGGGAAAACAACATGAAACAGTAGACATGCATGCACCTTCTAAACTTTTCCACTCTGTGAAAACATAAAAGCCTATTTAAACACTCAAAGAATAAACTATGTTTTCTGTAACCCTTGTCTTCACAGTAAACACTCACCTTTCTGTACACTGTGGGTGCAAGGCAAGTGTGAGACGTGTGGAGAGAGAATCCCTTTTTACAGAATTTGCAAGGGTACTTATCTTGCTGTAGGTAACCATTTATAGCTTGGTCTATAATTTAGTCTTTTCTTAGAAGCAGTATTTCCTTTGGCTTGTTTTAACCTATAGACTTCCCATTTTCCGAAGAACCCCAGCCAACACACACACGTCTCTTGTTACTAATTAGAGAACTTTGATAGGCAAGATCCTGCCTGGCTCATGCCTGCCTGACCTCCTTTCTCTCTAGCTAGGACCCTGCACCCCCACTTGGAGACTCAACCCCAATGCTGGACTCCAACAATATTGCCAATCTGGTGGGGGCCCAGAGCAAAGAGCTCTCTACTCAGTTAAGCTTGAAGTCTCCAGGGGGTTAATCCACCCCTGTGCTGTGGCTTGTTTGTGGCCATGGGTTTTGTCTTGTCCTGGGTCCTGGTTTCCAAACCATGTTCCCTGGGTTTCTCTTCTAGGGGTGCTTCCTGGTGACCCAGGTCACGCCAGTCTCTTTGGGCTTCACCTTGCCCTCTACACCTGGTTGAGATGTGGCTCTGCATGACCTAGTGACCTATGAACTACAAACACAAGCTGCATGCACCACCCATATGCCCAACATCCAGAGATGGAGCAGAGGCCGGGTAATCGCGATGAACACTGCCTTTAGGAAAATGGATGAACAGGAGACCATAGCAGTCCCCGATTTGTAGCACGTCTGAAACCCTAAGCCTTGAAGGCTCTCTGCACTAGAGGACTAGGGACTGACAATGGTTGGGTTTCGATCTGGTCTCCCACAGAAGACTTTTGTCAATGGTTTTCTGTGGCTCCTGGGACCATCTTTCAGGGGCTCTGCTGTCCATTTCTCTCCTTGGCCTCCTTTAAAGTTATGGCTGTGGGACATGCCCTTCTTTGTGTTTGTGTAGCCTTCAAAGCCTGTGTGCTTAAGGGGAGGTAGTGGGGTTTCAATGTGTTCAATGCCAATCAGTTATTGATTGTCTACAATGGGCTTCCCCCTATATATTAAAATGTTGAGGTATAATTTAAGTATTGTAAAAGTGACCTTTTACTATGCAATCTGAGTTTGGATGGAGATATATATATATATATATATATATATATATATATATATATATATATTTTTTTTTTTTTTTTTTTTCATGTAATGACAACCACAATCAAGATTTAGAAGAGTTCTGTCACCCTCCAAATCTTACTTGTTCTTTTGCCGTCAACCTCTCTCCACTTCCCTAGTCCCTGGCAACCTCTGGTCTGTTTTGGAGTCATACAGTATAGAGTCTTTGGAGACTAACTTTTTTTCACTTAGTATAATGCCTTTGGAATTCATCCAAGTTATTTTGGGTATCAACAAAATAGCTTATTTCTTGTAATTGCTGAGTAGTATTCCATTTTATGAATGTCACCTTTTATTATTATTTTTTATTATTGTTATTATTTTTTTTATTAAATCATAGCTGTGAATAATAATAGTCACCCTTTGAAGGACATTTGTGTTTCCAGTTTTTGGCTGGAAACATGAATAAAACTCCTATAAACATTCACATATAGAGGTATTTTTTGTTACTATATTATTTTATTTTATTTATATTATTGTTTTAGGTTAATTTGAGGGTACAAAGAATTTTTTTTAATTAAATCATAGCTGTGTACATTAATGTGATCATGGGGCACCATACACTGGTTTTATAGACTATTTGATACATTTTCATCACACTGGTTAACATGGCCTTCCTGGCATTTTCTTACTTATTGTGCTAAGACATTTATATTCTACATTTACTAAGTTTTACATGTACCCTTGTAAGATGCACCATAGGTGTAATCCCACCAATCACCCTCCCTCCATCCTCTCCTCTCCCTCCCCTTCCTTTCCCCCTTCCCCATAACTTAGGTTATAACTGGGTTATAGCTTTCATGTGAAAGCCATAAATTAGTTTCATAGTAGGGCTGAGTACATTGGATACTTTTTCTTTCATTCTTGAGATACTTTACTAAGAAGCATATGTGCCAGCTCCATCCATGTAAACATGAAAGAGGTAAAGTCTCCATCTTTCTTTAAGGCTGCATAATATTCCATGGTGTACATATACCACAATTTATTAATCCATTCGTGGATCAATAGGCATTTAGGTTTTTCCCATGACTTAGCAATTGTGAATTGGGCTGCAATAAACATTCTGGTATAAATATCTTTGTTATGATGTGCTTTTTGGTCTTCTGGGTATATGCCTAGTAGAGGGCTTTTCTTTTTAGGGAAATTTCGTATGGTTGATGCTATTTCAAAACTTGATATTGGCCTGTTCAACATTTCCACTTGATTCTGGCTAAGTCTTGGAAGGTGACGTGCTGCCAAGTATTGGTCAATTTCCTTCGGATTTTCATATTTCTGCGAATAAAGTTTCTTATAATATTTAGTAAAAATTTTTTGAATTTCTGAGGAGTCTGTTGTTATTTCGTCTTTGCCATTTCTGATTGATGAAATTAGAGATTTTACTCTTTTTTTCCTGGTTAGATTAGCCAAAGGTTTATCTATTTTATTGGCCTTTTCAGAAAACCAACTTTTTGATTTATTGATCTGTTGTATAATTCTTTTGTTTTCAATTTCATTTTATTCTGCTCTAATTTTGGTTATTTCTTTTCTTCTCCTGGGTTTGGATTTGGAATGTTCTTCCTTTTCCAGTTGCTTGAGATGTCCCATTAAGTTATTAACTTCATCTCTTTCCATTCTCTTGAGGAAGGCTTCAGTGTCACAAATTTTCCTCCTAGGACTGCCTTTGTGGTATCCCAGAAGTTCTGATAATTCATGTCTTCATTGTCGTTTTGTTCCAAAAATTTGGCAATTTCCTTCTTAATCTCATCTATGACCCAGCTATCA